>JAAIIK010000098.1:1023750-1036158 GCA_014706435.1 Silurus glanis
TCTTTCTTTCTTTCTTTCTTTCTTTCTTTCTTTCTTTCTTTCTTTCTAAGGGTGCTGAGTGTTGAGGAGCCTTCCTGGACTGAAGAAGGGGAGGAGCCTCCTGACCACTCATATTATAACAACATTCCTGGCAAGATGCCTCCTCCTGGAGGCTTCATTGATGCACGCTTAACCAATCAGATGCCAGAGAGCAGCCAGGTCTCTTCCACTAATCTAATCGAATGCCATGCATTTATTCTCACAGCATAGACCACAGACCACCTTTGTAACATAACACTTATTGCATATCTCTTATGTATTATTATTAATGGCTTATTACTTGGGCCATGGAGACACTTTAGATGGACAGTTTTATTTATAGGCTTCGACTTTGCATTGAATTGGTAGAACCATGATGGTATCGTGGCCTTGTGTGTAGAACCGAATGATCAATAGCTCGTGATGTTGAAACAATGTAAATCGGTAAACATGAAAATAAATCACATTTAACTTATAATACACTTCTGGCTAACACATTGAGCTGCACTGATCTTATTTAGTTTGTTTGCTATCCATGTTTTTTCCGCTGCATGTCCCTGGCATGCGTACACTAGTTTGACCCAGAGGCATATTATTGCTGACATCATGCTCGAGTCCATTTGGACATCTATTTATAGCCGTGTTTGGAGGACAACGATAATTGATCTTCAGACACTTAGAGGGGGGAAAAAAATATACACTTCCGTGGAGATAGAAGCTGCTTCAGAGTGTCAGCGCTAATAATAAAAAAAAAAAAACGATCCCAGGTCTGCACTCTGCTTTGTCCACTTCACGTACATCCTGTGTGTGATGATGTGATGACTCTGGCTTATGTAAGGTCTTATTTGCAGTAGATTAGTGTTGCAGCCTGGGGTTGCAGTGATGCGGAGTGGCTGTTTTATTACTGGGGGATGACTCATATTCTGTCTCTCTCCCTCGCTCTTTCTCTCTATCTGTCTCTTTCTCTCTCATTCTCTCGGCTGTTTTTTTTTTTGTCGCAGGGGGCCGGAGTAGACCAGACGTACTATCAAGGCAGGCCTATACTTGTCCAACAAGGTAAGGAGCATCTTTTTCATCTATTTCTGTTCCTTCTCACTCAATCTCTCTCTCGTTTTCTCCTTTTTATGTACATACTGTATAATTTTACTTATTTCCTTCCTTTCTTTATTCCTTCATTTCTTTCTTCCCCTATGCTCGCTTTTAGCATCCTGTGACATATACAGTTTGCCCGAGGTCAAAGGACAGAGCCCAAAACTCAGTGAGGTTCCTACATATGTGAACACTCAGCACATCGATCCACAGGTGCTGGCGGCACTGCAGGGGGACACAGAGGCCATCGCTGAACCATGTGGGGGTGCCACAGCCAAAGACAGCCCCAGGAAAGACCTTTTTGACATGAGTAAGGCTCCGAGGCTTTCATACCTTTTTTATCTGTAGAGCACGTTGGACAATGGACATTGTCTCAAAGCAGCATTTTAGAAAGTATGCATAAGTTTGTTCCTTATGATTGTAAGTTCATCCCTAATGAACGAGCCAGTGGTGACTGTGGTGAAGGAAAAACATTGAGATGGCATGAGGAAGAAACCTTGATAGTAACCAGGCTCAAAAAAGAAATATTTTATTGGTTATATATGTTTTCAATAAACTGAATAAGGAGTGTTGGTTATTCCATTTTTCTCTCCTGGATTAAAGATAAAACCGAGATTTATTGGTTTTCATGGCTCCTCTTTGTGCATAGAGCCGTTCGAAGAGGCGATCGTGACTCAGTCCCCGTCATCGTCGGCATCTGTGTTAAATAAGGTATCGTCGGTGGATAACTGCAGCCCGGTGCTGACGCGCTCGGCCCTGCGATCCCTCCCCGAGCTCGAGCAGCAGAGCTGGTACCATGGAGAGATGAGCCGCCACAACGCCGAGAAACTCCTGCGCAACGACGGAGACTTCCTGGTGCGCAAAAGCACCACAAACCCGGGCTCATACGTTCTGACGGGCATGCACAACAGCCTCGCCAAACATCTGCTGCTCGTCGATCCAGAGGGCACGGTAAGCATCAGGAAATTTCACTAAATATGTCTTTATATTGTGTTATATATTGTATACAAAAGGAACCTTTTTTTTACATTTGTGTCAGTAAAAAACGATTCATTTATTTATAAATATTTTGTAATTTTTAGTAGATGCGCTATACTTTTATTATTTAGAAAGTGACAAATAATTTGTGAACAATATTTGATATGTAAATTGATTTCTCGTCGCTAAAGCGCGTTCTATCATGTACCACTGCCGCTACGTGAATATGACGCATCACAACACTACAGAGACCGAGGCGTGTCCTGAGAGTCACATAGAATACAGATTTACATGGCAGAGGTAGAGCTGTTACTTCCTGGAGACACAACAGGAAAAGAACGTCTGGTTTTATTTGATCTTTTTTTTGCACTACAAAGGCGAGTTTGTAAAAGGACCATGCGTCAGAATATATATATATATATATATATATATATATATATAATATTGAGAATTTAAGTATTGCTCAACAAAATACACTACCAGTCTCAAAGAAATGTCTGACCCCCTTTAAACTCTTGTTTGTCCTCACAAATTCATTTTTGTCTCCAAAAGGTACGAACTAAAGATCACATTTTCGAAAGCATCAGCCACCTGATTGGCCATCACCGCGATAACAACCTACCAATCGTCTCGGCAGGAAGCGAACTGTCGTTGAAGCAACCCGTCGAAAGAAAACAGTGAAGCTATCCATCCCTGCGTGAACGGATCAAACAAACTGTACAGCGGGAGCAGGGTCATTTCCTGAAACCTGATACTTGAAGATATTAGTGCGTGAAGACGACGTAGCGGACGAAGTCGGTTTTACAGCGAAGCCTCCAATCGTCCAATCGCCGTTTTGGACCACGCGAATAGAGATGGCGGCTGATTTCTAGAAATGTTCGAATTATTTTGTTTGTGATGACTGAAATTCTATATTTTTTGAGAAGACACGGTCGCATTCAGGCTTATCTGTGTTTTAAAACTCAAAAGGCAAAATATTTGGATGACTGCGAACTCTTCGTGAGACGAGATAACAAAAGAAGTATTTTAGAATGACTTAAAAAAAAAAAAGAAGTTTTAGTTTTATCTATCAAGCACAACCAGATTTACATGTTCGTTGATAAGAGTTAGATGAGATACAAATATTTGAGGAAAAAAAAACAAAAAAGCGTCGTTTATATCGAAATATTTTAGAAGTCGTTCTTTAACTGCAGCTAGTGCCAGTGGCAGGTGGTTCGATCCTATCAGATCGCTGTCGGGTATGCTTTTATGGAGGAGGATATCAGTGTACTCGCTTAAACCGTAGACACACACAAACACACACACATACACAAGGCTTTAAAGTACTGACACTTTTCTATGATGTTGAATCCTGTGGCAGAGCACTCGCATGACTTGAAAAAAAAAAAAAAAAAGTGAATTGTTCTCGTGGTCATCGTTCGTAGCCTTCAAAGCCCACTGACAGGTGCTTGTGTATGCTGACGATGTACAATATTTATGCTTTTATTCCGAATATTAACAATTGAATTTGGTTCATTCTTTAAACTTGTAAAAAAAAAAATAAGGTGTGTAGTTTATTATGTTCAGAGCTTCTTTTATACCATGGATGTTCTATCATTTTACGGCTTTTCACGGCTTGATTGTGGGCTTTAACCACACACACACACACACATACACACACACACACACACACACACACACACACACACACACACACACACACACACACACACACACACACACTCTGATATTATTTACAATGATATAACGGATAGCACAAACAATGCATCAATCCAGAGTTACAACGGTAATTAGTGCATATTAACATTGATATCAATTGTTAGCTATAACACGATCAGTGATTGGATAATTAATTTGTTAGCATCCAATCATATTCTGGGTC
Source organism: Silurus glanis (assembly GCA_014706435.1). Taxonomy (NCBI): domain Eukaryota; kingdom Metazoa; phylum Chordata; class Actinopteri; order Siluriformes; family Siluridae; genus Silurus; species Silurus glanis. The sequence continues at coordinate 1,027,718 of JAAIIK010000098.1, forward strand.
ATTTATTTATTTATTTATTTATTTATTTATTTATCTATTTATTTATTTATTTATCTATTTATTGAAAGTTTTTTAATTGCAAGCTAAGAAATCGAAGCGCATGCCAATGGCTTTAGTGAGTCGGGTTCATAGATTGTCCCTCGTGAACACGCTTTTATTCACCAACACTGGACTCTTGTTTCTTTTCATTTTCTTTCTTTCTTTCTTACATAAATGTGTGTTCATTTCAAAGGAAAAACTTAACCACAAGTACTTGACAAGTCTTTCCAAAGTAACTCGGACGAAAGGGCGCACCGGGTTCAGTTCCGTCCTCTTTTCAAGATGGCCGCCGGAGAGCGTTTCACTATGTATGAAAGTAATCATTCACCTATGCAATTACACACGTTAGTTCATTATATTACAAAACAGTAGAATTAGGAACATCTTATTAATCCTGGAGACACGCTTCGAAATTTGTGTAATAATAATTTCTATTTATCGGTCTTACAGTTAAGATAGTACACTGCATTACCAAGTAGTGAATGTATTTATACTCCAGTACTTGCATAGGGAAAAATGGTTATTTTCATATACGCTGAAGTAGAGTTTAAAAAAAAAAAAAAAACGGCACGGGATTGTTCTTTTTGGATATTGTGATCATTTCTTAACCACACACTGGACACCTAATATTGATGTATTGATATATTTTTCACATAAAATACACAAAACTGCAGTAAAGAAACCTGAAAGTAATCTGTTTTTGAATGTGTGGCTTTACTGTGTTGAGGAATGTTTGAAAAGATTTTTTTTTTTAATTATCTGTTTTCAGATTGAAATGATAAAATTAGTGAATTTCTGACCTCAAAAAACGATTTATTATTGTAGTTATTCCTTCATCACTCCATCGCAAGTGTATGCAATCTCCAAAATACATTCTAGAAATACAGTAGATGCAAAGTACAGTGTGTGTATATATAATATAAATATATGGACAAAAGTTTGTGACCACCTGACAATAGCTATATGCTTCTTCAAAAGCCCATTCCACAATTAGTCTATATTCACTATTATATTAACCTCCACTCTTCTGGTAAGATTTTCCACTAGATTTTGGATTGTGCTTGCAGAGAATTGTGCTCATTCAGCCATATGGACTTTAGTAAAGTCAGGTACTGATGTAGGTGAGGTGAGAAGGCCTGGAGTGCAGGTTCATCATTTTCAATAGATTTCTTTTAAAAAATTACGAGAGATGTCAGTGTTCTATAGGAGGACATCTTCCACTCCAACCCATTTAAAGCAGATCTTCATGGAGCTTGCATTGTACACAGGGGTATTACCAATACTGGAACAGGTTTGGGTCTCAAAACTTGTGGCAAAAGTTTGGGAAGAGGACGACATATTGGTGAAAATCTCAGGTGTCCCAATACTTTTGTCAATGTAGTAATAAAATCAACATCAGATTTTATTTTTTACACACTTCTTTCGACTTCTCTACACCCATTTTCTGCAACCTGAAAGACTGAAACCTTCAGACATTTTAGCTGCGCTTCATGTTAGGGTCCAGCAGATGGAGCCAATTCTGTGGAGAGCCCTGGTACATTCCATGTTAAGAAGATGCAAGACAGTGGGCTGAAACCTCCTCAAATTCACACTTATTTCTACTTCAGATCTCAAAGTTGGATTTATTTAAAGCACTAGACTTATTTAAGAACTCTAGACTTTAGTGTTTAATTTTTATGCACTGATACCTCACATTTGGACGTAAACAAAAAGCAACATACACCATTACACAAGAGTATTAGGATACCAGATTTTCTAGCCGTATGTGGTTCATTCCCAAACTGTTCCCACAAGAGTGCACGATCTTCTGCTATGGAGCGCCAACATTATTGAACACAAAGAATGTGAACGCTGACTGCATCCCAGGCCTCCTCACCACACCTATTGTACATCAGCACCTGAATTTACTAACGTCCTTGTGGCTAAATCTCTACAAGCACACTCAAAAATCTAGTGAAACATCTTCCTTAAGCAGTGGAGTTTATTATACGAGCAAATGGGGTCAAAATGAGAAACAAGAATGTACAAAAAGAAGCACATACCAATCTTATGGTCTAGAAACATAATGACCCTCACACAAACCGATCAACGATGTCGGGGAATTAACAATTTTACCAAATTTTAGTGCTTAAATCTTTTGACATCATGCAATTTGTCAACAATTACAAAGTTTTACTCATTCAAAAATGTTAGTTATTACTTTTTACTAGCTTATAGTTACTTTTTAATTTGCAAACCTGTTGTTTGCTTTCGTTTTCTGTAAGACAAATATAGGAATGAATTGTCCCGTTACAAAGATGTCCTCCAGCATGGAAATTTCCATCTGTTGGAAAACTTAAGATAGTGGCTTTAGTTCAGACTGTTACAAAGCACTGGAACTGGAGACTCCTTCCAAAGCACTGGAACTGGAGACTCCTTCCAAAGCACTGGAACTGGAGACTCCTTCCAAAGCACTGGAACTGGAGACTCCTTCCAAAGCACTGGGACTGGAGACTTCTTCCAAAACGAATACATCAATGCCTTCTCACAGAAAACTTCCCCAACAGTGATTATACACAAAAATATTAATACAGAAATAACAACATTTGAACAAGTACAGAATCAGACACTCCAGCAAGTCACACAGCGCTAGAATCCCAAAAGAATGTACACGTGGCTGTAAAATGTGTGTTTTTTTACATATCATTATCAGCTTTTCCATTACTATAAAGCTGCATATGAGCAGAAACACTACCTTCATGGAATTTAAATCAGCTCCCGTGGTGGTGTTGCGATTGTCCAGCTTTCTTGTGTAATTGTAATGTTCGTATATATGTGGGGTTATTATTGCTCCAGCAGGGGGCAGTGCAGTACAAAAAAGAAAATCCTGGATGCTCCACGTAAAAGAGGTTTCTATCTGGGTTTGCAGAATGACGGAAGGACTTCGGAGAACTGGGTTCCTTGATCTCAGGTGGTGAGAGGTTTATAGAATATCTTTCCCTGATTGATATAAAAACACTTCCTTGTATATTTTTACACTTTCTTACAGAATCCATCGTGCCTTTCAAATACATGGTTAAGATCATAAATATGTTTTAAAAACTAATCCAGAATATGTATGTACTAGATGTTTAACATATAGTTATATAATGTCGTATTGTCCATAGCAGTGTGAAGTAGATTTAATTGTACTGAAATGTGAATCCGAGTCTAAGGTAAGTCCAATTTGCATTTATCTGACATTGAAAAGTTGAACTAAGTTCATTCAGTTTGTGTGGCTGAAATAGAGCCCAATGGAGTGATGAAGCAGAGGAAATTGAGGCTGCCTTGTCGTTTTTTCCACCACCATCTGGAATTTTGTGTCTGGTGAAAAAAAGGGAAAATTACATGACACAAGAGGTTTTTATAACAAGGAAAAAAGAGATGGTTAAAAGACTTGGTTTGAAATTTCCATTCCGGTTTAAAATGTCTTGGTGTCTCGCTCCAAAAAGTTTGCTCATCCTTGGCAAAGTTGGTGTTTCAGTTCAGAATAGGTGTTCCTCTGATAAATAGTAGATGAAATTGTACATTGGTTACATGGTTTTCATTGTTCATATGATATTCATAAAGCACAGAAGAATCAGACTATTTAGTCAACTATATGTTTTCTTCCAGAAATGGCAAGAGTCTGTGATTTTCTGCTTGAGCAACTCTGCGATATGAGCCAGAGAGATAAGCTTCATGGCTACATACTAGTCTTTTGAGCTTTATGCCTCAGTCCAGTCTGTGCTGCTCTATGATGGCTGATTGACGGCGTTGTCTTTTCCCCCCTGATCTTCCGCTGGTTTCTGACTCTGGCTCGAACTCTTACTCCTGTTGCCTTCTCCATTCTTGCCTGTGCATGGCGTCACGAAAGCATCGCACAGAACCCTGAAAAACGCCCGTCGCATCTCCCTGCTTGCCAAGGTGTAGATCATTGGGTTTATAGCCGAGTTCATCACGGCCAGAGAAATGAACCAGTGAGCTTTAAACAAGATACTGCATTGCTTTGGCTTGCAGGCTACATCAGTGAGCAGGAGGATGAAGATGGGCATCCAGCACGTGATGAAAACCCCGACGACGATGATGACTGTCCGCAGTAGGGCCATGGAGTGCTCGGAGCTGCTGTGCTTCATCACTTTCCGACTGCTGGATTTCACCAAAATGTAAATGCGAACATACAGTACTAAAATGGCCAGCAGTAAGGCAATGAAGATGGTGATGCAGAACGCCACATACTTCTTTGCGTAGAGAGGTAAAATGACGGAGCATTCTGGAAGGTTGCCCATGCAGTTCCAGCCCAGAATGGGCAGCAATCCGAGAGCCACGGCAATCAGCCAGCACATCCCTATGAGCAGAAACACTCTGTAGTTCTTTGTAGTGTCATAAGGCCTCATTTTGATCATGGTGAGATGCCTTTCAATGGCTATAGCCAGTAAACTAAAGATGGACGCCCCCAGTGCTACAAACATGCTCGCCTCCCGAATGAACCACTCTTCTGTTGAAAGTTGCAGAGATTTTTCACCAGACATCAACAGGTTCACAGAGTACATCAAACCGGCTAAAAGGTCACACAGCGCTAGATTCCCAATGAAAAAGTACATGCGGCTGTGGAATTTGTGGTTTTTCCATATTACTATCAGCACAATCAGATTTTCCAGCATTATAAAGATGCATATGATCAGAAACACCACCTTTTCGGGACCTAAATCAGTGTTCCGATGGTCCAGCTTTCCTGTATAATTGTAATGTTCGTATATACGTGGGTTTGTCATTGCTCCAGCAAGGGGCAATGCAGTACAGAAGAGAAGATCTTGGTGGCTCCCTGTGGAGAGATTTCACAATCCAGCTGGGTTTGCAGAATGATGGATGAACTTTGGAGAGCCTAGTGCATTCCTTGATCTTAGGTGGTGAGAGGTTGATAGATTATCTTTCCCTGGTTGATAGAAAAACACATTTTTGGAATCAGTTAAATAAAGATGAAGATGTTTACAGATTTCAGAAGCTTTTCAAATACATAGTAAAATTATAAACATGTTCAAAATCGAATCCAGAATATTATTGCATGTTCTATAAGCTAGATGTTTTGCATTTAGTAATATAATGTTGTACTGTTCATAGCAGTACGATCGTGAATCTTAATAAAATTTATAAGGTAGTGAGTAATCAGAGTACATGCAGTATATTCACAAATGAACAAAATTCGTATGTACTCTCTTTAAAACACAGACTATCTCCAGTAGAATGAACAGAATTGTTTTTAAAAATATTGTAGTTCCTTCCACACTTACCATCTAACACCTTATCCTCCAAGGACACCCCAGTCTTCTACGTCTTCCAACAGAGTGTGAGGACTCTGAACTTCATCCTTCTGTGCAGTTTCCTTCACTTAACCAATAACAACATGCTTACTTTGCAAAAACAGGGGTATGGAGTCACCAGGTTTCCATTCGCTGACCGCATCATGAGAGTACGTTTATAATATCAGCATATGCGATGTGCAGTTTTCCTCTTCAGCCCACTTCGTGCAGAAGCGACAAGAAGGTTTCGAGCATTACAGCCACACGACCAACTAAAGAGGATGTAACTGGGAGGGATCTCGAACAAAGAAAGAAGTAAAGTGGGAGGGTTTTGGCGGTTTAATTAGAACCACAATTCTGTGTTTGTGTAATTTCCCCTGGAGTTTTCAAGATTCGAACAGAAGCTAAAGTAAAACATGAAACGTGGTATTTATCGGTGCTTTTTATACCCTTTGAGTTTGTCCATATTGTTGTGAGGGAGTTTAAAAAAAGGAGCATGATTTTTTTAGAGGACATCTAATGAGCACTAAGTGTAGGCTACAATTTGTGTGAGGTTAACCAACAAAATGAGGGTTCAGTTAACCAATAAGGACTGGAGTGTGCTTGTGGACATTTGTGTTCATCACACCCTTTACCAGCCACAAGGATGTTATTAAAATCGGGTACTGATGTAGGTGAGAAGGTCAGGGGTACAGTACGCGTTCCATTTCATCCCAATAGGTTTTCAGTAGTTCTCAGATTTCAGAGCTCTGTAGCAGGCCAGTCAAGATCTTCCTCTCCAAAGCATGTAAACCACATCTTCATGAAGCTCACTTTGTGCACATGGGCATTACCATGCTGGAACTGGTTTGTGTCTCCAAGTTCATGTGAACACAAAATTTGATTGTACCTCATCCAAAGACGTCCTGTACAATTGTGTGCTTTATGGTAGCATACTTATTTACTATATATATATGTATGTATGTATAAGCATATTGAAAGAAAGAAAATAAAAGGACATGGAAATATCTTTTTAGATTAAAGCGTGTACTTTTTTTTTCTTTTTTTAAGACCAGAACCTTCTCAAGTGTAGATACAGATTATTTATTGATATTTAATTAGGACTACAGCACAATGGGGTCCTCAGGTATGGGGAAAAAAACTATGTAAGCAAGCAACATAAACAAAGACGGCGGAAATAAAACTCATCCTCAATCAGATATTCATTAATAATCGTCCCGTCATTGTTCAGGTTATGAAATGTTCACCGGTGGACATTTGAGTGTCTGTAGTTCTAAGCCTCATGTAGCCGAAATGTTCAAAACCATTACAGCCCAAATCTATCTTCATCATTTCTCAGTGAAACTACTGTACCCACACTGGCCTCATGTATTTTCAGAATGTGGACTTCTCAGTGGTTTCCAGTTTATGAGAAGTAATCCATCAGCATAGATTTACAAACACAGCATTTGCCAGACACCCATAATCCAGAGCAACTTACATTTGTTTCAGTCATACAACTAAGAAGCTATGGGGTTAAGGGTCTTGCTTAGGGGCCCAGGAGTAGTTGCTTGGTGCAGCTGGGATTTGAACTCATGACCTACGAAGCCAATGGCCAATACCACTAAGCTCCCATCTCCCCATGATAACAGGCAGGTCCTGAGAGCAGCTGAAATTTGTCAAAATTTTGCTGCTGTTAAAGAACAATCAGAATTAAAAAAATTGTCAGGACTTGTGCTGTAGCCTGACCTGAATAATATGTTTATATGTGTCTCAGTAAATCTGCTCTGGCTGACTTTTGCTCTGGTTGACTTCTGCTTTGGTTCTTGGTTAAACCCTAGAATAGTACAGTAGTTAATTTTCTTCCTGACTTGGTGTCAGGAATCCCCCTGCCATGCCCCCTTCGGAGGCTGTCATACCCCGGGATCCCCTGACGCACCTCACTCCGGCTCTCGTGCGTGCCCCGCCCGCACGAGGCTCTGTGCAATCGGGCTCATCCCGAACACCTGGGACTAATTCTCCACCACCTATAAAAGCCTCACACACACACACACTTGCTGTCGGTTATTACATGTACGTGGTTGTGCTCGTGTGTGTCTGTGCAGGTTCCAGGTGGTGTCTCTCTTCGTGTCAGCATTTCCCGCTACGCACCTTCTCTTCCCGGACTCCTCGCTTTCCCCACGGTGACGGCTTCCTTCCCCAGCGCATCTCGGATTTCCGCCACCTCTCCGTCGCTGCATCCGTGTTGCGCTTCCTCCACGCCTGACCACGGATAATACACAAAGAACTGCCTTTTGCCGGTTTTGTCCCGCTCTGCGGGTGTTTTGTTTTGGCTCTGCCTGTTTCGTTTAATAAAGACGCCGGCTTCTATTTCTGCCTCCGCCTCCATCTTCGCCGCGTGACAGAATAACCGACCTTCCGAAAAGGAACAAAAACAAAAAAAAAAAAGAAGAAGTCATGATCGGATTAACGCCGTGTACCCGGCGCGAATCGCACCTCGGTGGGCGGGTTCGCTCGGCCGCGATTCCGAAGCCGCCAAGCCCCGCCTCCAGGAAAACCCGGAAGCTCGCGGCCGGCTCTCGGTCATGTTCGGCGGCGCCACACCCCTTCGATGACGTCACGGATCTCCCGAAGCGCTTCTCTGGCAACAGAGCAGAATGGGGCGATTTTTTACGGAGCTTACGTGGCTTTATGGAGTTGAATGCGTTCCGCTACCCGACAGACAGAACCAGGGTCGCTTCGGTCATCTCTCTCCTGACGGGGGAATCACTCTCTCTCGCCGTACAGCTATGGGACGTGTATGGTGGTGAGTTTAGCACGTGCACCCGGTTCCTACAGCTTCTCACCAGGGAACTCGGGTTGGTCACGGCTGATCTCCAGCTCCTCTCGCCCGCCTCTGAGAACACGGTCTTGTCCCAGGACCTCCCGGAGAGCTCGGCTCCGCCCCAGGACCTCCCGGAACACTCGGCTCCGCCCCAGGACCTCCCGGAAAGCTCGGCTCCGCCCCAGGACCCCCCGGAAAGCTCGGCTCCGCCCCAGGTCCCTCCAGAGAGCTCCGCCCAGCTCCAGGTCCCTCCAAAGAGCTCCGCCCAGCTCCAGGTCCCGCCAGAGAGCTCCGCCCAGCTC
>JAAIIK010000098.1:1127711-1140322 GCA_014706435.1 Silurus glanis
AGAGAGAGAGAGAGAGAGAGAGAGAGAGAGAGAGAGAGAGAGATCGATCGATCCCCCAGGGGGCGCCACATAGCAGCACAATATAAAGCAAGACTATAATTTCTGACCCATTGTTCAAAGGAAGTAAAAATCAATCAGTCAATAAATAAATAATCATAAATCACCACTATCAGTTTATTATTTAATAAATTACTATAGCATTAAATAAAGTTTTCATAAAAAAGGCTAATTTATCTTAAGTTTGGAACGCGTATAAGTGTAGATTTATTCATCGATAGAAACTCAAAGCACATTTGTACGTCGCTCTGGACACAGGCGTCTTCTAAATGCCACAAAATGTAAATCTAAATAACATTTTATATAGAAAACCCATTTTGGTGACTGATGAGACACTTCTATCAGTTGCATTTGCAACAGGCACCGCTGGTATCAATTTTAACTCAAAATGTAATAGTTTGTGCAATAAATCACATTCACGTTACACTTGTTGAACAGCATATTAATACATTTGGCAAAAAGTGAAGACCACTCTGTGTGTCCACCTGTAGAACCGCAATGCAATTTATTTACACTTCGAGACCAACATAGAAATGCACACATTTTTGGATTATTATTTTAAGCTTCATTTGGCCATGAATTCCTAAAAACAAGACAGTTTATTAAGTTATTAATAATAAACACAAAAATACAATAAGAACAATATAATTGTTAATTTGAAGTGAAGTAGAATAAAGAATTTTTTTTAAATAACATTTTAGTGGAATGTATTATTGAAATATACCTACACTATAATAATAATAATAATAATAAAGACCAGAGATGCCCAAACTATAAAGGAGGAGGAGTAAGAGAAACAACCAACCATTTAAACAACCAATCAACCAACCAATCTTTCGATCAACCAGCCAAACCACCAACCAATCAACCAACCAACAAACCAATCATACAACCAATCAACTAAACATTCAACCAACCAATCAACTAATCATTTAAACAAACCTTAAATCAACCAACAAACCCGCTCGTGATCTAAACCTTTGGTCTCGGCCCCACTCGTGCCTACCCCCCCCACCCGCGCGCGTGTCCGTGAGTGAGGGAGTGCGCGTGCGTGTCAGGGACGCTGCAGCTTCAGTCTTTCCCTGTTTTCCTTCTGTCTCTCTCTCCTTCTCTCTCACACATCAGTCCTCTCACTGTTCTCACTGATGACACGGTGGATGTAACGCAGCAGGCCGGCACGCGGACGCCTTTCCGCCTTGAGTCCACGTTTCCGGTGAGGATTTTCGGCCTTTTGTCCGCTCAATATCCCTTTAATTTATCCTCGTAACATATCGTATCCGGGGCGTTATTTATTCCACCCGTATCCCGACGAAATCCCGCCTTCTTTGGAGGGATTGGCTCATTACGTTCTGCCTCCTGCTCTCTGATTGGTTGATATGCCCCGTTAAGGATGCGATAGCCAATCGCAGTGAGGGATATAGGAACGGTTGGAATACGGGTAGAGGAAAAAAATGTGGTTGGTTGGAAAATACAGCTAGTCAGCTCCAACTGACAGCAGTGAGTAATTATTATATATTTATTAGTAAATGTAAATAATTTAGCAGTTGAAATGCGCATTGTGGTGAGTTTTGGATGCGGTAGTTGTAGTTTATTCGCTATTTATAAACGAGTGACACTAGTTTATCTCTTCGCTGTGTGAATGTGCGAGGCAGCTAGCCGTGTTTGCTAACTGAGTTCGGCTAATGAAAGCCGGGCGCTGGGCTGATGACGTCACTGACGACGTGGTCTTCGGCGTTCTTTGAGCTCCAGCGGAAGTGGATGATGACGTCACGCAGCGTTGGTGGCGTCAGATCGCTTTATTATGGCTTGCTAGTCGTCAACCTTGTTGGCTAATCTAGGCCAACACTTCCTTTTCTGTTCCTCCACCTCTTCCTTTTCTTCTTCCTCTTCCTTCTCCTCCTCCACATCCTTATTCTCCTCTCCTTCTCATCTTATTCCTCCTTTTCCTTCTCTTCCTGTCTCCTCCTCATTATCCTTTTTCCTCCCCTCTTCCTTTTTCTCTTCCTCCATCTCCTCTTGGTTCTCACCCTCTTTCTCCTCTTCCAGCTCCATCTTATCCTCTCCTCTTCCTTCTATTACTACTCTTCCATCTCCTATCCCTTCCTTCCGCGTTCTCTTCCTTTCACTTTCTGATTGGTTGTTGTATGAACAGTAGCGATCAGTGATTGGTTATTGTATGAACAGTAGCGATCAGTGATTGGTTGTTGTATTATTGGTAGTGATCAGTGATTGGTTGTTGTATGAACGGTAGTAATCAGTGATTGGTTGTTTGTTGTCCCACTGCACTCGAGGCAGGTGTGAAATCCAGGCATGCGCCATCAGCCATCTATCGACCTGTCCTTCAGATCACCACCTCGAGCTGCATTCTCTCACTAAGCCCCGCCCACTTTTGTTCCACCGGTGTTTACAGTGAAAGCACTGTCCAAGAAAACGAACACACTGTTGTCTGAGCCCTGCTCTCTCCTGCTCTCTCCTGCTCTGGCAAAATCTCGAAATATTTATCCAGACACCAGATTAGAGGCTTTGAGGGGGGAAAAAAATCACATTTAATGAGATTTTAACATATAATTGTCCGATCCTGAGTGTGCATGGAGCTGTGTAAGGCTTACTTATTGATTTCCTAGGCTTTGTAGTCCCATTCTTTGCCCAGGATCAGCACCTAAGTGTGTTTACATCGTGGCCTAGAACGTCCTAGGTTAAACGTTTATCTAGTTAAACAGCTAGTCATAGGGATAGCTACCTAGCTTCTTTTGTGTTAATCGCTAGTTTTAAGCCGCTAAGTGAACGATCCGGCACGAGTCGAGTGGTGCTGAAACTTGATGATTAGGCATCACGGCCTAGTAATGTGTCGGAACACGCAGTCATCGCGTAGGAACGTTTTGTACAGGAAAAAAAAACATCACGATCCACTGTCGATACCATCATCCGGCTCAAAACCAAAAGCACAGACTCTTTCACCCTTATCATGTTGGTTGATCATATACAGCACAGCCATAACAGCTTCCAATGATCTAACATGATTTTTAGGAGCACCAGGGCCAGGGGGAGGAACGTTCTTCATAGCCATGGCAACAACAATCACGATTTAGACACAAGTGAGAATAAACTGCCATGAACCAGAACTCTGGAACTACAGGAAACAACCCTGAAAATATTATATACTAGCTGAAAGTACCCGTGCTTCGCTACGGAAGGCAGAACGCTAAGCAATATGGCAATAAGCAGTAAGCACTGAGCAGGACTGGATGATCAGAGATCAGAACGTAACGTCAACAAATAACGTACTACCCCTTTGTAGTACCGATACAGGGCAAACTACTTTGAAAATAATTTTTATCGTGCATCTAACATCTAATAAGAAACAATGTAGTAAGTGTCATTAGGATCCGTACTGTTATTTCGAAGAGTTTACAATGCGTGAGAAATCGCGTTTTTCGCGAGTTAGCCGCGATCCAGGGCGAATTTTTCAAAACGCTTTCTTTGTGAGCACCTAAGACCCAAGAGGAAGGTATGTTCCAAATTTCATTGCAATCCGTTCAGTGGTTTTTGAGATTTCGTGATGAGTGAGTGAGTCAGTCAGTGGTATTTGAGCTTTATATATATAGAAGAAGATAGAGTAGGAAAATGTACAGTTTACACCACAGCACTGTTTCTGAATTCTGATTGGTCACCAATGATTTGGTTTGTGTGGTATAAGAGGAATCAAACACCACAGAATGTGTTGTTAGAGGTGGAAAAAAAAAAAAAAAACAGGGCGGATGTTGTCCAGTCTGGTTGTTCTCAGGAGATTAACATGTTTGTCTTGAAAGTCTAGATTTTCTCTCAGAGGAGAGTGTAGTGGTGCCGTGTGTATATAAACACTCGCATTCCAGACATTGTAAGAACATAATGCTTAGCGTTCACGTGAACAAACACTTTGCGTATCATCAACACCGGAGCGGTTCGAATACGCCGAAATAATGTTGTCCATGATGTCGCAATATTTCGGAAGTTTTTGTGCATCCGCTTGTAATACATTTGACAAGATACAAAGCTACAACAAATTTGTTTTTACTTTAAAAATAATAATAATTGAAACCGCAAACTAAATGAGAGACACTGATTTAATGTCAAATGTTTTATGAAGTTAAAGTATTTTTTGAAGATTTCTACCGATTGGATTATATACTTATTTTTATTAATTTTATTTTTTTATTATATATTTTTAAAAGATTTAATAAATTATTATTATTATTTTTTTTTTTTATGACACTGACGAGTTACAAGAAAAACTGTTCTGTTTGTTTGTTAATTAATTGGTTATTTGGTTACTTAATTCATTAATGTTTAGACGCAGGAAGCCTGATCAGGTTCCCGCTATCTTAGTGGGCGTGGTTTCTTCTGAGAAGACTCCACACCGGTCCTTAGTGCAGGAGAGTTCAGTGAACGGTTTGATGAAGAAGATGACGTGAATTAAACATCTTGAGCTTCATACTCACTACACTTAATTTCACCAACTCATTCGACTGAAGATGTTTTAGAAGGATGTCTTTCATGGCTTCGGTATCGTTCTGGAGTTGCAGAAGAGCTTCGAAGCGGCTTCGTAGAGCGAAACAATACTGAATACATGTAGACCCGCAACTGACACGGCATCTGAAAATAACAGCCTCGTTGTAACACACTGTGTGTGTGTGTGTGTGTGTGTGTGTGTGTGTGTGTGTGTGTGTGTGTGTGTGTGTGTGTGTGTGTGTGTGTGTGTGTAAATTACCTATGTTTTATATTCTCAGTGAAGGCATTGGTGTGTCGGTATGTGGATCTTTTTGAGTATCCCATTACACGTTTAGTCTCCATTTCCTCTTTACATCTGCTCCATTCTTCTGGGAAGATGTTCCACTAGATTTTTGTGGAGAAGTCAGTTGTCCTAATACTTTTGGCCATAAAGTATACGTCAGCTTCTTAATTTTTTTAATTTTGGCAAATTGTAGATGTGACGCACCAACTCGAGTTCGTAACCCACCCTGTTTCATTCTTGGTTCTGATTGGTCAGAAGATGTTGGAGAAAGCGTAGAAAGCTTTGTGAGCAGTAAGAAAAAATCTCAGCTTTGTGTTAATTCTGCTTGTTTGACCAGCTGGATGAGATTTAGACGTCCGTTTTGACCATGTGTCCAAGCTAGACTGTATACAGGACATGACACGTGACAGCTCATTCATTTTATTTATTTATTTTTTTTTGTTTTTGGCTTCGAACAAGGGACTGAAACATGGGTCTGAAACCAGGCATTTCTTTGTCATTTGTGCAGATTTTTTTTCTAAATAAAAAAAAACCTTGAAACTGACACCAGTTCAGTGGAAGGGCATTTATTAGCAACCATTCCGATTATAAATCCTCTTTGCCTGACCTGGATTCATTCAGAAGATTAGAGTCTCCTAATGGACGTATTATGAGACAGGCTTGAAGGAGAAGACGAAAGGAAGAAAGCGAGAAAGCGCCGAGGTTTTAAATAAAACCCTGAATGCCACAAAAGTGCTGAAAATGTGTGGAATAGGTGAACCAGCTGCAAAACAACTGTACAACTAAGGAAGGGTGATGACGTGCAGGATATCAGTTCGTTCATCGCAGCATGATTCCACACAGAAGTGAGGCGTGACCGTACGTAACACATTCCTGAGATTTTTCAATCCTACAGCTCTGTTAGGGAAATATTTCCTCTCCGGGACTCGAAAATACCTTTAAAACGAACTAGCTAGCTGTCTCTCTCTAGCGCTGCTGCTTTCTCTTCTGAAATGCGAATTTGCTCCACTGGTGGGAAAACTCAAATATCTTGAATTTTATGTCATTTATTTTACTACTCATTTGTTGGAACGTACCAAAACCTAGAGTATACATAAACAAAATCTGTCTGTCCCCAGCCCCGCCCCTCTTTCCTTGCCTCCCTCTCAGTGCGCCGGCGGCCATGGAGAGCTCATCGGTGGCGTCGGCATCGTCAGAGGCGGGAAGCACGCGCTCGCAGGAGATCGAGGAGCTGGAGCGATTTATCGACAGCTACGTCCTTGAATATCAAGTACACGGACTTATAAACGACAAGAACGACAATGAGAACGACAACGCAGACAAGAAGCAGACCAACGTCTCCCAGGTTTATATAACCATAATGTAAATAAACTGGTATAATCCCAGTCTACTGTCTCTGTAAACTGGTATAATCCCAGTCCACTATCTCTATCAGGTTTATATAACCATTACCTCTATAAACTGGTATAATCCCAGTCCACTGTCTTCGTTATGTTTATATAAACATAGACTCTATAAACTGGTATAATCCCAGTCTACTGTCTCTATAAAATGGTATAATCCCAGTACACTTTCTCCGTTATGTTTATATAACCATAACCTCTATAAACTGGTATAATCCCAGTCCACTTTCTCCGTTATGTTTATATAACCATAGCCTCTATAAACTGGTATAATCCCGGTCCACTGTCTTCGTTATGTTTATATAACCATATCATCTATAAACTGGTATAATCCCAGTCTACTGTCTCTATAAAATGGTATAATCCCAGTCCACTGTCTTCGTTATGTTTATATAAACATATCATCTATAAACTGGTATAATCCCAGTCCACTGTCTCTGTAATGTTTATATAACCATAACCTCTATAAACTGGTATAATCCCAGTCCACTGTCTCTGTAATCTGTTATAACCCCAGCCCACTGTCTCTGTTATATGTATATACCCATAACCTAAAGAAACTGGTATAACCCCATTTCAGTGTCTCTGAAAACTGGTATAGCCCCAGACCAGGGGTTTTTGTCAGGTTTATGTACACCTACAGTATTGAAACTAGTATAACCCCAGTTCAGTGTCCATTGTACATATTTATATAACCATAACCTACAGTATTAAAACTAATATAAACCCAGTCCCAAAAATTTCCAACTAATTAAACCAGTCTAATTGGATAAAGAGTTTAACTCTTTATGGTTTTCCATATGAGAAATTTGCTGTTGTCTTAGTTCGTGTCACTTTTCTCGTCGTCTTTCTTCTCTTTCTTCTTATTTTGTTTCCCTCCTTTAATTTCTCATTCTGGCGTTCTAGTCATCCATTCTCTGTCTCTTGCTTTCTTTTTTTCTCTTATAGTGGACGGAGGACTGCAGCGATAAGATAGATGGGAGCTGGTCGTCCTCACGGGGTAGAGGCTCGTCCAAACCGGTGAGCCGTCTAGCCGTCTGGCTGTCTGAATTGGGTTTTTGTCTGTGCATATTAGGGGTTGTGTTGCAGGACTATGTTCATCTTATCTTGTAATTATTAGTGTAGCTTTGCGTGTGCCTGCAAATATCCGAGTAGCAGGTCTACGGATGAATAGCAAATTAACACATTAAAACTAAGGTTGCACATTGACTAAATACAAACTATGTTCAAAAGTATAGGGACACCCGACTTTTCCAACATCATGTGGTTCTTTTTCCAAACTGTTTCCACAAAGTTGGAGGCACGCGATTGTATGAAGTCATCTTTTGGATTTCCCCTTTACTTGAACTAGGAGACCCAAACTTGGTCCAGCATGACGATGCATCTGTGCTCCATGAAGCACAAGCTCTTCACCTCACCTCCATCGCTGGTGGCTAAATGGAAATCTCCACAAAATCTAGTGGAACATCTTCCCAGGAGATTAGAGCTTATTATGAGGGCAAATGGAGATTGAATGTGGAATGCGATGGCTAAAATGGAGCACATACCAATCTTATGGTCAAGTGCCAACAAATTTTTGGCCATGCAGTGTATTTTCTGTGCTTTTTGCTTTTTGCTTATGTGGAAATAAGTGTGTGTGTTGGTGTTAATGAACTGGGAGATAGAAGAGAGAAAGGGAAAAGGAACTCCACACATTTCTGTTAGTGCTGTTTCATCCAGAGCTTAAGTCAGTATGGTACCAGGAGCTCTGGTTGCTATGAGTTACTCACCCCGTCAGCATTCCGTGTGTGTGTGTGGTAGAATGGTGCTACAGAAATACTGTCTAGGCAAATCTGTACCTCTTCAAACGATCACGCCCTCTGTCTGTCTGTCACATTTCATTAGTTTATAAATTTGCTGACCGTACAAGTCGTCCATCATCACCAACACATAGCAAATTAAATCATAATTGAGGTTATGATGACGAAAAAACCTCCTGGTCTTTCCTTCTGAGCTTTAAAAAAAAAAAATTAAACATCCATACAAGTTCTTCTTTAAGCTTATGCTATAAAGCAGACCCGCACCGTATGGCCAAAAGTATTCGGACACCGACTCTTCCAGCCAAACCGTTACCTCGAACCCGGAGGTACACGATTGTATTAGCTGTCTCTGGATGCAGGAGCATGAAATATTTTTCCTTTAGTTGGACTAGGAGACCCAATCCTGTTCAATGCCCTTGTGCACAAAGCCAGCTCCATGAAGATCTGCTTTACATGATGTGGAAGATCTCCTTCTATAGAGCGCCAACCCTATTGAACTATTTAATATGAACGCTGACTGTACCCCAGGCCTCCTCACCTCACTCACAACATTACATGACTTTATCAACACCCTTGAAATGCTTATTACAACTGTCCAACATGTAAATAGAATGAATTATATATATATATATATATATATATATATATAAATAAATAAATAAATAAATAAAAGACAGAAAGGGATGGTTAAGTATATGACAGTATTGTGATATTAACAGTAGTCCAGATTTGTCACTAAAGTGTTCATGTTTAAAATCTAGTGGAACATCTTCCCAGAAGATTATTATAAAAGCAAATGGAGATTAAATAAGGAATGGGATGTTTAAAAAGAAGCACATAGCAATCTTATGGTCAGGTGTCCATGTAGTGTACTAGTATTAAGTGCATTAATATCTCCTAATCATGAGTAGTGGTAGAGCATCAGCAAACCCTGTTATGGGCTCCGCCCACACGTCCCTCTAATATGGACTTTATGTGGCTGCCCAAAATGTGTAATTGAAATATTATGTGCAGAAGAAGTGGTTAGTAAAAAAATGGTAAATGTTATTTATTATTATAAATAATTATCTTCATTGTAAACCTATCTATCTGTTTTCTTTCTTTTCTTCCATCCGTCTCTTTCTACAGGACGAGTGGGAACACAGCAGTAACGGAAGTACAGGTTCCAGACCGAGCTCGGGTTCTCGGCCCGGATCCGGTTCGAGATCAGGAAGCCAAGGACACAACAAGCAGTTCTGTGCACCGTCCAAGGTACGTACACTTGGACACACACACACACACACACACACACACACATTTTTTTATATATATATATATATGTGTATGTATATACACGGTTCATTTGGACTTTTTTTTTTCTCACGTGTGTAGAATGGAAACAGAGAGGGCTCACTTGACATCCTGGGGACAGACATATGGGCCGCCAACACCATGGAATCCCACGGGTAAGACCATCGTCCACTCTGTAATAACACACACACACACACACACACACACACACACACACACACACACACACCTGAGATGAGCTCATAGGATAAAAAGCTATTGAAATTAATCCCATTTAGCCTCTGCTACGTAGGGCATTAGTGGTTCAGTGGTTAAGGCTCAGGGTTACTGATCATAAATATCTCCAAGCTGTCACTCTTGGGGCCCCAGAGAAAGGCTCCTAACCCTCTCTGCTTCAGGGGCGGTATACCCTGCGCTCTGACCTCATCTTTTTAACAACACTTTGATATGCGATAAAAGGATTACACTGTGCTGTAATGTACATGAACAAGTATAAAGCAAGTATTTAGACCTTTGTGAAATATTGATGTAGATGTAGATCTTTTCCTGAACTTTCATCAAACTGGACTAAAGTTTGTGGACACCTGAGCATGAACTTCTTTTTAGACATCCCGTTTCCCCAGAAGAGTGGAGGTTATTATAGCTAATGGAGACTTAATGTGGAAGATGTTCCTCCTAGATTTTGTGAAGATTTGTGAGATCTCACTCAGCCACAAGAGTGTTAGTAAAGTCAGGTACTGATGTAGGTGATGTGAGGAGGCCTGGGGTGCAGTCAGCATTGCCAGTTCATCATGTTGAACAGGGTTGAGGTCAGAGCTGTATAGCAGGAGATCTTCCTCTCCAACCCTTGTAATGCAGATCTTCATGGAAATGGCTTTGTGCGCAGGAACATCGTCACGCTGGGACGGGTTTTTGTGCTCCGTGTGAAAACAGTGTATTAATATTCCCAATTGTAGCTGAATTGAAGTATCCTTATTGCTGGTCATAATAAAACACTCGGCTATGCATTTTAGTTGTCATTTTTTTTCAGTAAGGGTGCGCATACTTTTGCTTGTAGTCATCTTGATTTGCTTGTTGACTTTAGAAATGATTCTAGAGTCCATAAACTGACGCACATGTTACTCAAAGCATTATTTTATTTTATTTAACCTTCATTTTTCCAGGAAGGTCCCATTGAGATTAACAGAAATCTCTTCTTTCAGGGAGTCCTGGCCAAGGTGGCCGTATAAAAGTTTCACATAAACACATAACATACAAAACAAATTCTAAACAAAAATAAATAAATAAATAAATAAAAAAATAAAAAAGGTCGGGGGTTCAAGCCCCGGTATCGCCAAGCTGCCACTCTTGGGCCCTTGAGCAAGGCCCTTAACCCTCTATGCTCCGGGGGTCCCTTACGAGGGAAATATCAAGGTCCGTGACGTCGGAGTGACGTGGGGCCGCCTTCCCGTGGGCTCACCACCTGCAGGAGGGACCGTAAGGGACGGTGCTGTGAGGATTGGGCAGCAGTCGAAGGCGGGGGCCTGCTTAGACTGCTGCCCCCGCGACCCGAATTACGGATAAGCGGGAGAAAATGAATGAATGAATGAATAAAAAATTAATTATAAATCAACAAATCAATTAATTAAAACAATAACATACTTCACTCGTTTTACATTGTAATATATTTTTAAACACATTCAAAGAAGGAATTATTTCTAGTGGAGTAATAGCTTGAAATTCATTCCACAGCCAAGGAGCACAGTAAGAGAAAGCGGATTTTCCGTGTTCCGAGTGTACTCTAGGTACGTCTAATGTAATACCAGTTGACGATCTGGTGCTGTAGTTCTTTTTACGCAAACATAAAAGCCTAGTAATATAATTTGGAAGCATACCAAGCAGTGCCTTTACAGTATATACTAATATATGTGATTTCCTTCTTTGATATAAGGAGGTCCAACCTACACAGTTATATAGCAAACAATGATGAGTACGTGAACAAGCATTTGTTATAAAACGCAATGCAGCATGATAAACACAATCTAATCTTTTTAATAAATATATAGAGGCATGCATATAAATAATATCACCATAATCTAAAATGGGTAAAAAAAAGTACTCTGTATAATTTTCTTTCTAGCTCCAAAAAAAAACATTTTTTTTGCCGAAAGAGAAAACCCAGACTTGGTTTTAATCTTTTTACCAAGTAATCAATATGAACATCAAATGCCGACTACGCGAAAAAAGTATATACTTAGGTTTTTTTTCGCATTTAAAACTAATTTCAATTGGAGTAAATTATGCTGAAAAGTATTAAAAGAATTCTGGAGAATTTCAATAGCTTGTGACAAAGAGGGATGCAGTTGAATAAATAATTGTATCATCAGCATAAAAATGTAGCTTTGCGGATTTTATTCCCTGCCCTAACTCATTTATAAAAATAGAAAAAAAGAAGTGGTCCCAATAAAGAACCTTGAGGAACACCCTTCTTGACTGTTAACACAGATGAAATATAATTATCTACAGCAACACATTGCGTTCGATCAAATAAATAATTTTTAAACCAACTCAAAGCCGAATTACAAAGACCTATAGATTTAAGCTTCTGTAACAGTAAGTCATGATCCACTAAGTCAAAACGCTTTTGTCAAATCAACAAACAAGGCAACACAATGCTGTCTTTCATCGAGAGCAGTTATTAAATCATTTGTAATAAGTGTAGTAGCTGTTATCGTACTATGACCCGCTCTAAAACCTGACTGAAATGCGTTTAGAATATTATGACTACCTAGGTATTCTTTCACTTGATCATTTACTATAGATTCAAAAACTTTTGCTAAGATCGGTAGTTTAGAAATAGGTCGATAATTATTCAAATCACAGGGATCTCCTCCTTTTAATAGTGGCATAACCATAGCTGATTTCCAGAAGTTGGAATTACATTAGTGAATAGACTCAAATTAAAATCCACCTGATTTCTTACAGTCTAAATTTGAGAGTAGTTTATAAACTTGGCTGGGCAATATAGGGGTAAAGGAAAATAAATCTGAGTCATTATAATTTGTCGGCTCTTCAATTTCCCTGGGAAAGACTGTCTGACAAACTAACACAAACTCACACGAGCGGCCATCTTGGAAAAAAATTATGAATTATGTATTCATTTATAAAGGAGTATTGGTATAATAGTAAGTTTATTGAGGTCACATGATCACGCTCTATAGAAAATCATATTTTTAAGATAAAAATTCTATATGCCAACTCTTGGTGTGTGTGTGTGTGTGTGTGTGTGTGTGTGTGTGTGTGTGTGTGTGT
>JAAIIK010000098.1:1145014-1156878 GCA_014706435.1 Silurus glanis
ACACACACACACACACACACACACACACACACACACACACACACACATATCTCTGACACATCACATTCTAATACCTTCATACTCCCACACTCGCCCATTCTACGTGCTCTTTCACCTACATTATTGTCCACCCTGTGGACGTGTCCTCCTGTCCGTCACTGAGTGTGTGTGTGTTTTTTCCCCACACTGTACGCACTGATCAGGATGCTTATTTTTACTGTGATATAATTAAACGTGTTCGCCCGACGCTCACCCCGTTACCATAACAACGCTCTTAGAGGCTCTTGCTAATATCAACGCTTTGATTTGTTCTCTGCGGCGGCTCAGGTGAACCTCAGTAAAAGCTGGAGTAAAAGCAGTAATGGGAGAGACAAAAGCTGCTTGTGAGACGTGACCATATACCATTATGTATAGAGGAATAAAACTTTAGGAAGTTCTGTGTGTGTGTGTGTGTGTGTGTGTGTGTGTGTGTGTGTGTGCACGGAACAGTTTTACATGATCACCACTGAAGACATTACTCTGAGCATCCTGTTTGGTTAGGACATACCACCTTCCCCATTTTCTGGCGTGTCTCTCACTCCCTGTGGTCACACATGGGATGTGTGTGTGTGTGTGGGGGACCTCAGGGATTTGGGTCAGAGCCACTTGGCAGGACACTTCGCTTTACAAAGGTGCCGAGTTCCAGCACGCTGCTCTCTCAGAGAGGGTGAGAAAGGAGGATGAGAGAGAGAGAGAGAGAGCACACTGTGTGGTTCACATCAAGACTTTGCTTTTATTTTTGATTCTGTTTCCAGCTTCCGGTTTCTGAATTTTGAGGTCATTGGACCTTTTGCTTTCATTAACAAAAGGAAACTTGTTGTTGTTGTTGTTGTAGTTATAGTTGTTGTAGTCGTATATTTAATAGTTGTTATATATTTATTATTGTTATTGTAGTTTTTGTGTTAATTTTTTGTAGTTGTTGTAATTGCTGTAATATTCGTAGCAATTGCAACAACTACAACATCAACTAATACAACTACAACAATTGTTAGGACATACAATTGACAAGTGGCACCATGTTGAACTCTGTCAACTCTGAACAACAACTACAATTTTTACAGCGATAACAACGACCATAACAATTACAATTATTACAGTGTTTACAACTATTACTACAACTGCAATTACTACTTTGTTCGTTTTTCAGCACCGAGTTTAATGTTACGCATCACACCGTTTGAAGGCGTGGCCTAATGTTAGAAGGTGGAGTTTAACACACTGTGACCTAAAAGTATTGGGACACGGGCTTTTCCAGATGTACTATGTGTTTTTTTCCCCCATGCTTTTAGTACAAAGTTAGATGCTTTGGATACGGTTCCATTACTCACCTCAGCTATATCAGTACCTGACTCGTGGCTGAATGAGTCCAAATCTCCACAAGTACACTCCAAACTCGAACATCTTCCCAGAAGAATGGAGGTTATTATAACAGCAAGTGGGCCTGAATGTGGAGGCACATATTGATCTTGCAGATCTAATAGATCTTACAGCAGTTTATCAACGCCACCTTTTTCCCCCTTTTCATAGAAACGTTTTGGTGGCAACTTTCACATATTGAACTTCAACTAGTTCCTGTGAACGGGCTGTTCATATAGAAAGGTAGCACAATGAGCCATTGATCTCAAGCAGTGATTTGTCTCACAGCCCAAGCTGCTGCTGTTACGGGAAATGAATCGGCACCTTCCAACCAATCAGGTAGATCGCAGATATCGATGAGGGTTCAGCGAGACAGCAGCCGGGTTAAAGGATCAGTCAAACAACCCTCTCACCTCCCTCCCTCCACCCGGTCTGCCTTATCAAACCACAAACACTTTCGTCTCCTTCCTTCCTCTCTCAGAGGCAGCACGCTTCACCTCCTCGGGCGCTCAGCGTGGGGCGTCCACAGATTTCAGGGAAACGATGCGCTTTTTTTTACGCCCGTCATCACCCACATGACTTCTCATCCTCTCATCTTTTTCTCTCTCTCGCTCTCTCCCTCTCATTCATTTCTGTCTCTCTGTCCAGCTCTTTGACTTTTCTCGCTCTCTGAAGAATTCCTCTGTAGGCTCCGTTTCCTGCACGAGCCGATTATTTGTTTATTTATTTATCTGCCAATCCGCCACGGACCGTAAGAGAGGCGAGGACAAGAAAAAGCAAAGCTTGTTAGAGAGGTCAAACATCACAAGCATTTCCTCTCGCTTCCTGCTTCAGAGAGAGCTGGGTGTCTCCGCTTCTTTCTTCCGCTCCTCACGCTCTGATTCGGAAATGCCTGAAGAAAGTCAGAGGGAAAAGCTCTGTGGGGGGAAACCACACAGCTATGTAGTACTGCAGACATGCATTGTTGATGTTTGGGTGGGTGGATGAGTGTGTGAGAGAGAGATGCTGGATGATGTAGTGCAAATGGAAGTCTGGTTGAAAAGCCACCAAGAGAACAATGGAGGTCAAGGCCTGTGTGAATGTCCTTACGTGTTATAAGATCATAGCATCGAAGGCAGAGGGAGGCATGGGAAGCCACCTCAGACATTCACACACCTATGTAGATGCGCACACACATGCACGCTCGCACTTCCGGGTTGCATTCCCGAGGCTTGCTGATGTACAGGAGGGGAGTCTTGACTCTTTTGGACGCATCCCAGGCTCCGCTGCAGTCGTGCCGCTTTGGACGTATCCCACGCTCCAATAGGAAACGACGTTTATTGTCCATAGCTTTTCGCACAGTTTCCGGATTGTTGAAGCGGCAATGTAGGGGGGTTCCACCGACTTACGAATCGTAAAACGATTCCTAATCGCCTTTCAAAGCCTCGACGTACACACCATCACAAAGATTTAGAAGAAAACGTATCAAAACATTTCACGTGTCTTCAAAAACGGCTAAACCGCCCGTGCGAGCGCGCTCTAAGCTCTGAGCGCAAAATCGATGCCTACAAAAATAAATAATTAATTTGCAAAAATTAATATTAGAACAGAATTTACTTTTACAGAATCTCCCAGACGTCGTTAAATATCGAAATCACCGCCTGAGACGCTCCTGTGTCGCTCGCGGATCAGGGAAATAGAAACACGGTTACAGGGGAGATTTGGGAAAAACTTGAAAAATTCACATTTTTTTATTTCTAATTTGAAAATTTTGATTTCCAAAAGTCTTGAATTCACTGTTTAAGGTCTTAAATAATTTAAACCCGGTCTTATTTTTCCAATGTCCATGTACCTTTAATGCTTTTTTTTTTTAAAAGGTTGAGTTCAAATCCCAGCAGGGTGTAGGTCAGGACTCATGAGAGCCGGTGGACAACAGCATTCAAATATCCCAGTTCACCAAAACACTCTTTATCCAGGATCCCTCCGAATCTGACCCTTTGACTAAGAAACATCTAATGACAAAAGTGTTGGCAGATGCCCATAAGGCCATTAAGGGCCTTACTCGGGGGCCCAGGATTGGCATCTTGGTGGTGCTGGGATTTGAACTCAGGACCTTCTGACCAGAAGAATCCAGCCTATCCACTGAGCTACCACATTCAATCTAGAGGAGTCTTGCTCTCAGATGTTTATCTGTTTATGGTTACATCTTATGATGCTATTACTATGCAGAAGCTTTCCTGTTACTATAGAAACTAAGATTCTATCTGAAAGTTGTAGAATATTGATCAACACCTCGTGGCACATTTATTATATGAAATCCGCGTGTGTGTGTCTGAGATTCTTTTGCCCTATGGAACGCGATCCCACGCATACACGCAGCGCGCAATGTCTTTCTAACGTCTTTCTCTTTCCCCACATGAAAGCGATACCCGTGAAGTTCTTTTTCCCAAATTCTCAGCATTCGTACAGATAAGCGCGGATTATGTAGGTCACAGACTTGTTTATTCGCCTCCTCCCAAAAAAACAAAGCCGAGACTGTAACAGTGCCAGACGTTTCCCTTTGCCAGCTCCGCGCTCTCCTTTCCCTCAAAGCTCCGGGCAAACATCGACATATTTTGCAGCTTTGAAGACTGGGGGCGAACGCGGCAGAGTTGAGATTCTCATCTGGACCCCATTAACGAGCCGGATTAGGGCTAATGATATCCTACAGGAAAACAACGGTAGCTAAACATGCGACTTCAGCCTCCCCGTTCTCCCTCCCTTCCTCTCCTGCCTCCCTTTCTATCGCTCGTTCTAGCTCCTTTTCTCCTTGAAGTTGACGTCGTAACCGAATCAAACGGCTCGGAGAACTTCCTGTTCTTGCTTTTACGCGCTGGTTTTTTTCTTGCCGTACTTTATATATATATTTATATATAAAGTGCTATATTTTTTTCCCCGTTGTTGTCGTTCTATGCCACTCGCCGTACCCCTTTGGCCTGGTTGGCGTGCGGGGGTTGGATCGAGCGTCAAAAAGCTCTTATTACTGTGCCGACGAGGCAAAGCAGCCGATTGCACGAGCAGCCTGCCTCCGCATCTGCGTCCAATCAGAGTAAGCCAATCAGCATTCAGCGGTTTGGCTGCATAAAAAAAAAAAGAAGGGGAAAAAATTTCCCCTGAGGAGATGTTTGTGTGTGTGAGCTACTTTTGAGAACACACACACACACACACACACACACACACACACACACACACACACAGTTGCATAGTTGTTTTATTGGTGCTACACTCTTTGGACGGATGAGTTGAAATGGTGTTGAACTATTAACCTTTAACTTCAGGCCGTTTATCCGAAGCTCATTTGTGCTCGTTTATGTATTAGCACAGACGAAAACGAGCACGCACCCACACACACACACACACACACATCCTCCTCATTACTCCACTGTTTGGTGCTCGGTCCCCGTGGAAACCCGGTGGCACTCGTTCTGCTTTCCCGCTAGTTCGAGCCTGATTGGCACGTCTGGCAGAAGCCTGGCAGAACCTGAACCCCCTCCAGGCTACTTTTTTTTTACATTCGGCTGGATTGGTGCAGCCTCCATTCCTTCGCTTTATCTGCACCCTGGCTCGGGAGGTGGCTTTGGCGAAGAGAGCACAGCATTTTCTGTACGAGGCCGATACGGGAAGAGGGAACGAGCGAGAGATCCTAGTACACTCAAAGAGATGCCTCAGACTTATGTCGTCTTCTGGCTTCGATTAAATAAGCCGTCCTGGCGTGTTCCTGTAAAAGCAGCGTGGAGCTTTTTTGTGAGCATTAGCAGCTTCCTTCTGCGCATTCGATTGACGACCGCAGAAGACGGGCCAGAAATAAAACGCGATCGCCGAGTTTTCTCCGTCTGAGCCGAGACGCTTGGTGTGTGTGGTGCGAGTTTTCGCTTCTGAAGCTTCACAGGGAAATTGACATGTAATACGGGGAGGTCCGTGTCATCCCGAAAGCATTTTGGTGATGTCACACGTGGTTCGGGAGAATTTCCAGATCTTTAACCATGATCACAAATCTTTGATTTGATTGAGGCAAAAGTATTGGGACATTTGACCTTTTCAGCACTTTGCGGTTCTTCCCCAAACTGTTCCCATAAAAGTTAGAGGCACACAATTGTATACTGGGTTCCTACACATTTTGGAAAATTATGACACAGTTAAGACACTGAGTATTGAAAAATATTTGTTTTCATACTATTGCCCTATTCGGTTTTCTAAAATATACAAAATTTGAAAAAAAGAATTTGTAATAAAATATTTTTTTATAAAACAAAGGCTACACAAATCCAAATAAATTCGAAGACGCCGTTTTTGTCTAAAAACGCGTCGCGTCCACACTTTGGTTTTCAATCGTTTCCTGAAAGTTGCTAATCCGCACCGAAACGTCTAAAAACGCTCACGTCCCTGAACAAAACGTGAGCCGATTGGACCCGCGACGTTTCCGCCTGCCTCTTCGTAAGGTCTCAGGAATCGCTTAAAAAAAGCATCGTTTTCAAATGTGTCCACTTTGAAGTGCGTTTTTAAAAAAGCTAGCAAGCTCTATGAAGATGTGCTTGACATGGATTGGAGTAAAACATCTCCTGCCGTAGAGCTATAACCCTACTGAATGTGATGAATTGGAACCTTTATTAACATCCAAAATCTAATGGACTGCTTCCCAATGAGTGAGAAAGTGGTTAAGGATCTGGGTTACTGATCAGAAGGTTGGTGGTTCATGTCCCAGTATCGCCAACCTGCTATTGTTGGGCCCTTAAGCAAGGCCCCTAACCTCTCTGTACTCCAGGGGCGCTGTATCATGGCTGACCCTGTATTCTGACCCCAGCTTCCTAACATTGCAAGTCAGAAAGCCTCCTATAACAAGAGCAAACGGATGAAATGGACTAAATGCGGACACGTGATATTCAAAAAGCACATACCGATCGACCAATGGTCAAGTGTCCGCACACTTTTGCTCATATCGTATCATTTTTATTCTTTTGTTTGCACTAATTGCTTTCTTTCTCTCCCTCTTTTTGTGTATCTCTCAGGTTTTCCCACCTTTGCCCAACGAAGCCGAGATCGCGCACACCAAAAAGCTGTTCCGCCGCCGCCGAAACGACCGCCGGTAAGTCCCCCGAGTTTCCCCCAAAAAAAACTAACCCCTGAGCTCATTCCGCTTTCCCAGAGTGCCGACGTCGTCTTCGAGTCTGACAGAACAGAGTTTTCCCAGCGCTCGTTCTCTCCCATACGCTCTTTTATTTTTTCCTCAGCCAAAACATTCAGAACAGGAATTTTGGCTTCGGTTTTGAGGAGGGAAAAGGAAATACATCAAACGCAACAGCAACACTTTCCACAAGCCGCTTGTGGAAATATTGTGCTTGGATTAAGAGGTTTAATCAACCCTGAGTAACGTGAGAGCGAGCGCGATTTCTGCAGCGTCCGCAGCTCGGAGTGCCGTCGACTCGTCGTCCTTTATTTCCCACTTAATCTGCGTCTTTCATCGCCAAAACGTGACTCCATTTTTATTTTTTTTTTATTTTGTACTTGATGTCACTGGAAAGTTCGAGTCGGTTGCAGTTTGCCGTTGCTAAGAAACAGCTTAAAAAAGAAAATATTTTGGTCTCCGTGTAGACGAAGGGAGGCTCGGGAGACAGAAATGAAGCAAAGCCTTTTTTGTTTTCGCCGTTCTTCAGGCATACAGGATGGCGGGGGACTCGTCCTCCTCGACCTGCAGACCACAGAGGACACGGGCCTGTTAAATATGATTCTTTTTTACATCCTGCAGATTTTTATTTATTTATTTATTTGTTCAGAGGGCGTAATGATTCACTGAAAACCATTTCCTCTTTACCTGTCAGTCACAATAAGGAGGTGTGGCCTGTGTACCCATCAGTCACAACAAGGAGGTGTGGCCTGTGTACCTGTCAGTCACAATAAGGAGGTGTGGCCTGTGTACCTGTCAGTCTTGATAAGGAGGTGTGGCCTGTGTACCTGTCAGTCTTGATAAGGAGGTATGGCCTGTGTACCTGTCAGTCATGATAAGGAGGTGTGGCCTGTGTACCTGTCGGTCACAATAAAGAGGTGTGGCCTGTGTACCTGGCAGTCACAATACAGAGGTGTGGCCTGAATATCTGCCTATTATACTTTATTGCAGTGTAGAATAATAAATTCTTGGAAGATTTTAATGTGTGTGTATATATGTGTATATGTATGTGTGTGTGTATTTATATGTATATTTATATATCTTTGCCATCTTTTATATAGCCTTCTTATGTTATTTATTTATTTAAACAACTTGTAATTGGCTATAAACGGCTGCCTGCAGTCTGCAGAGAATATCTGCTCTTTCTATAGGTCATGTTCCAGGAAATGGATGCACTGTGACTTTAACTGCACCGGGGGGAACCCCCCCCCCCCCCCCCCCCAAAAAAAAAAAAAAAAAAAAAAATAATCAAACATTTCACCTGAGCGATTTTGGGCTAATCCTCCGAGCAGGAGATGGACCTTAAACCCACACTGTGCTCTCTATTACGGTTCCCCTGCAGTCATGTGACCTTTTGGAGAGGACGGTAGGAAAAGCATGGGGAGAGGAAAGTAGACTGCAACAGAGAATGCGTTCAGGAAGTCATATGGAGAGAACGAGGGAGAAAATGACCATGAGAGGAAGGAAGGGATAATAAGAGATGACAGGAAAAGGGCAGTGTGTAGCGGAGTGGAAAAGAGAGGCGATGCTAAATGGGCTGTGAAAATGTGTGTGTGTGTGTGAGAGAGAGAGAGAGAGAGAGAGAGAGAGAAGGGACTAGTGGGGCATATATTGACCTATGTGTGTATGTGTATGTGTATGTGTGTGTGTGTGTGTGTGTGTGTGTGTGTGTGTGTGCAGGCATGCATTTGATACAAACCCAACTTCTTTGCACAACATGGTGCAGAATCCTTTTTTTTTTCATCCCAACTTCCGCTCTCTCTCCCTCCCTCTTGTGCTTATCCCCCTGACAGAAGGCTTTCCAGCCTGTTATTGCTGTGTACTGGCCACCCACAATGCCTTGCTTCTGGCAAGGAGGACACTGCAGTCTTGTTGTTTGTTGGCACCAGTATCATCATCTTCCTGTCTCTCTCTCTCTCTCTCTCTCTCTCTCTCTCTCTCTCTCTCTCTCCCTCCCTCCCTCTCGATCTGTGCCTTGTTGTTTGTTGGCATCTTCTCATTCTTTCCCCTATAGGTCTTACAACGGGCCTTGTTCCAATCTTAAATCACACCCTCCCCCTTCTTTCTCTCTCTCTCTCTCTCTCCCTCTCTCTCTCTCTCTCTCATCTTTTCTGCTTCTTCAGCACAACTGGGTGCTTTTTTTGACGTCCCACAAACTGCTGCATTGTCTACAGACCGAGCCAAGCGTTTAATTCCATCCAAGGTCCTGGTGTCCTTTCGTAATTGTTAGTGCATAAGGGTTTGGCTAAAATGTTGACCTTCATTTGACCTTTAAAGTTTTCTATCTGGTCTACGAGCCAGGCTTACCGTCGCACCGGTGTTCGTTCTTCACCTTGACACTGTAGACACGAAGCGCTCCCGTGATCGTCAAGTCTCATTCCAGGATTCTTAATTACAAGTGTGATACATATGGAATGTGTGCCAAAAGTATTGGGACACCCGGCTTTTCCAGCCATATGTCATTCTTCTCCCTTCATGGAGACCCAAACCTGTTTCAGCATTACAATGCCCCTAACGGAAGATCTCCTTCTACAGAGCTCTGACATGAACTTTAATGAACATGATGATTGAAAGCAGGTGGAGAATAAATATGGGGGGGGCCGTGTCCACAATCTTTTGGCCGTACGGTGTATATCTACATGAACATTACCAAATATATAGCGTGTATTTAGGGTATATGCACAGGACACTTGGTGGACACATGGTGTCTCACAGTTTCTCTCAGGCTCTCACACACTAACACATAAAGTAACACATGCAGTTTGTGATTCTTCAAGGAAGATCTTTCATTTATCTTCATCTCATTTACTCTTCTACACTGAAATCAGTTCTATCTTATCCTGTCCTATTCTATAACCCCAATTCCAAAAAAGTTGGGACACTGTGCAAATTGTAAATAAAACCAGAATGCCATGATTCACAAATCTCCTAAATCCATATTCTATTCACAACAAACCAAAAACATATCAAATGTTTAAAATGAGAAATATCGGTTTATAAACCTTGTGTTTTTATATACATATTCCACAGTGTCGCAGCTTTTTTGGGATTGGGGTTCTCTCTCTTTTCTTCTCAAGGAAAGAAAGAAACCTGGAAAAGAACCCGTCCCAAAAAGTGAACCCGTCCTCATCTGGGTGGCACCGAGCGTCCATTCATTCCATTTCCATCATTGTTGAGGTTATTGACGATTCACTGATGGACACTTGGATGCAAAGATGTTCATGGCGACTGCAGCCACTGTAGCAGACCGTTTCTATTAATTACAGTCCAAACCCGTCTCCACGGTAACCTCATGGATCTTCAGGTTGTTCATGCGGAAACATCATCTGCAGTGAGTGGAATTCAAATGAAGAGAACTTTTATCCAGAAGCAGGTCCTGGTTTTAGGGTGTCAGGATGAATGAGGTCGAGGCGGAGAGCAGAAAGGGGCAGGATTAGTGGTACGGTAAGAGCATGTATAGCGAGAGAGAGAGAGAGAGAGAGAGAGAGAGATGAGAGGGGAGGAGAGATAGTGTAGGGGAGAGGAGAGAAACAAGTGGAGAGAAAGGGGAGATGAGAGGAGGTGGGAGAGAGAGAAAGGGGAGAGGAAAAAAGGTGACACCGTTTTTTTGTTTTTTTTTGTTCTAAAAAGGAAAAATGTACAAATCTGGGAGTTTCCCACTTTAGCTTCACTCGCCCAGACGATCAACAGGTCAACCTGTATTTATTTATTTTTTTGTTCGTTCATCATTATGGAGAACTCGAGTAACCCCGAATCGGTTTTGCTGACCGCACCCCAGCGTCTCTTTGCGTTCTGTGTTTCTCCCCACACACACACACACACACACTGGTGTCGGAGTTACGGTGCTGATCCAATCCATTACAGCCTTGGGTTTAAAGCGGATCTGGTATCGGAGCGTTAATCCGAGACGTTTGACGCCGAGCCAAATGTTTGTGTTCAGCTTTCAGTTCCTTTCAGGCCATTTGTTTCCGAGCCGCATTTCCATAAGGGCCGCTTGATCTCAGGATTAAAGTCTGAAATATGCAGAAATCCAAATCCTGGCATGCGCTTTTAGTGTGTTTGTTTTAGGCTGTGTGTGTGTGTGTGTGCACGCGTGCTTGCGTGTGTAGGCGTGTGCGCGTGTATGAATATTCATGCTCTTTCTGAATTGACGCTGTTTACATGGCAGAAGTTTAGCCAGAGATCAGACGATGAAAAGCGGATACTGTGCTCTAACTGTACGAGCTTTAGTGTGTGTGTGTGTGTGTGTGTGTGTGTGTGCTCATAAACGCAATTTTCAAGCTAATGTGAGATGTGCGTACACACACACACACACACACTTCCAAAAGCTTCTCATTATAAATGCAGGGGTGCCAAAATATACATCAAACATCCACAATTAAAACCATCAACCTTCAGTTTTCTTTTCTTTTCGTTTTTCTTTTATTTTTACTTCTCTCTTTTCCTCTTATCATCTCTTTCTTTTTTCATGTTACTTCTAATCTATACTATTCTCTTTTTCTTGTCACATCTCTTCCTGTCTTTTTCATTTTTTTTTCTCTCATATCTCCTTTATTCTCTCACTTTATCTACTCTTCGTGTTTTCTCTCTTTTTTCCATCTCATTTAATCTCTTCGCTTCTCTCGTTCATTCACCATTCTTTTTATCTCAACACCTACTCTCTCTTGCTCTCTTGACCTCTCTTCGCTCATCTTCATCTCATTTTATCTCTCTTTTTCCTTCTCTCTTTTCTCTTCACTTATCCTCTTCTCTTATTTAATCTCATCCTCATAACTTTTTTCTTTTCTCCTCATTCCGTCTCATCTCATCTTTTTCTTTTCTCCTCTCCTCATCTGGTTTTCTCCCGTCTTCTCCTCAGTGTTGTGTGATTTTTGATTATTACTTATTGTTTAGTTTTACCTTTCTCTCTGCATGATCCATCCATCATTTACACTCTTCCCCCTCACTCTGGTGCTTGTAGAGCGGGCGAGGCTGCGCAGGATGAGCTGACCGTGGTGCTGCCCTGCGACAGGAAACGCCAGGTGTCCAGGTCAGTGTCTCACTCGCGGCTCCTGAGGAGAAACAAATCCATGCAGAACTTGTGTAGTTATAGGCAGAGTTCCGGTTTCTCAATGTGTGTGTGTGTGAGAGAGAGAGAGAGAGAGATGTAATGGATGCAGGGTTATTCTACCTTTTTCGGCCCTTCAGGAAGAACGTGAAGAGGGAGGTTTAACGTACGCAGTGAAGTGCAGCCTTTTCTCATTCACACACTTTCTATCATTAATAACACATTGTGAAAGAAACGGTGTTA
>JAAIIK010000098.1:1170054-1178673 GCA_014706435.1 Silurus glanis
CATTTTGTGTTTGTGTGTTTGTGTGTTTGTGTGTGTGTGTGTGTGTGTGTGTGTGTGTGTGTGTGTGTGAATCGAACTACAGACTTAATTACTTTGTAATTGTCATCAATTTGCTGCCTATATTTTATGGCCATACATTTGCAGACGAGTAAAATTCGAGACTGATGGTGTATATTCGGTGTATACCACGTCTGCGATTTCATCATGAACAGCAAGTTAGAACAAAGAGCAAACGTGAAAAACCCACGTGAAACTGGGCCAAAGGCGTTTGACATGACGTATAACGGTGATGCTGCAACGAGGTGTTCAGTGATGATCTTCCGCTCTTGAAGCGCTGGAAGACGACAGAAGATCAGGACGCCCTTCGACGGGCTCGACCCCCGAAAATGTCGAAACCGTTCAGCAACTCGTGCATGATGATCGTCGGAGAACAATCCACATGATCTCACTTCCGCACCCAACCTACTCGCCAGATTTGGCTCCTGTGGCCTGCGCCGTTTTCCCGAAGATGAAGATGGTAGCTTAAATGTCGCCGTTTTGACACGCTTGCGGAGATCCGGCGAGAATCTCAGAAGGCGTTTGACAGGCTTCGAAAAGAAAACTTCCAGGAGACATTCCAGAAGTGGCAGAAACGCTGGGAATGCTATTTTGGGACTATTTTGAAAGTGATGGTGTGGAAGCATAGATAAATGAAGTAGTTTCTTGCAAACAGAGCGAGTCTCAAAACGATTTAATACCACCTTGTGTGTATATATAATGTGTGTGTGTGTTAGCGTCGCTCAGGAACATGGAATTCGGTATGTAACAAGCAGGAAGTCTGCCTGCCTTTCATGTTCCAGGAGTACTGGCTTTCGTATCGCCAAAAGCGCTGCATGAAGCCGTGTGTCTGCGTAACCCGAGCCGGCTAGCACGGCCCCACACTCGCGGGACGTCATTATGGGATGTCTCTAGGCCGACATAAAGCAGCTGTCTCCCCGAAGACCGGAGGTGAGAGACCACTTCAGTCACTACAAAGACCACCAGACCTGGAGATCAAGCCACCACTCTTGGGCCCTTTAACGAGGCCCTTGCAGTCATGTAAACTGCAAACAAATGCTTCAGTTATTGTAGGTTTTAACCCTTTATTGATATTATTATTATTATTATTATTATTATTATTATTAATATACATGTCCTATACACTCTATAGACAAAAGTATTGGTACGCCTGACTTTTCCAGCCTGATGTGGTTCTTCCCCTAAATTTTACCATAAAATTAGAGGCACACAATTGTATCTGAATGTCTTTTGGATGCAGAAACAGGAAATATTCCTTTTGCTGGAACCAGGAGACCCAAACCCGTCATGTCAATCCAGCTCCATGAAGATCTACATAGTCTACATGGGTTGGAGTTGAAGATCTCCTGCTATACAGGGAGGGTGGAAAGTAACTAGGCATTAAAAAGTCCATATTTCTAATACAAATTTAGTGAAACAAATTGTTCTTTATTACATGGGAAAATCTTATAGGGAATCAATCAGATTCCTCGAAACAGCCAGGATTGGAATGTCTTCTGTTTGGGATATTTCCGAGAACCTCCTGAATCCGTTCCTAATATTTGTTTTTGCACGCGTGATCGTGAAATGTAGAGGCTGAAAGCCACTACATCCTTAGCACTGGCTAGCGTCATGCTAATTACACTCCACTCGTAGGAGCGGTTCGTTGTGGGTAGAAGCGTAGCACTTTACTTACACTTCACTTCACTTTACAACCTACAAGCCGCGCTCTTAGGGAAGTTTAACCTCAAAACATGTAGCCATATCGAGGGAGTGCAGATACACACACACGCACCAATGCAGTAAAAGCAAACAAACCAAGATGCTCGTGTTTCCGAGTCGGATCGAGGCGTGAGCCGGGTTCAAGCCCGGCTTTTTAACGAGCCGCCTCTGCCGTCAGACGTTTGCGCGAGACGCTGTCCAGACCTCGCCGTCTCTGCTTTGATCGCCGGAGAGCGCCAGGCTGCAGCAGGCCCTCCCCCTCACAAAGAGCCGCCTGTAGCAGTACCCGAGTGCTTTTTCCTGCCTGCTGCTCTGTAAGACATCTCACAGTTTCTCACACACACACACACACACACACACACACACACATAGAGACCATCTACCCTGAATCTACAGAGCTCTTGTATGGTATGATGGTTGCTAAATGACAGTCACCTGCTCCAACTCTCAAATCCGTCTGGCACAAAAAATCTTTTCTGCTCCACCTCACACACACACACACACACACACACACACACACACACACACAGGAGTTCCCGTTTATTAAATATCATAGGAGGTTTCGCTCCATAAGTATTGGCGCTCCCACACCATCATGATGCGCGCGCGCGCACATACATACATATATATATATATATATATATATATATATATATATATATATATATATATATATATATATATATATATATATATATATATACACACACACACACACAAAAACAGACTAATTTGTTGTGTTTTTGTTTTGTGTTTGATGCTTATGCCGTTTGTCTGCTTCCACATCTTGTTGTCTGACCAGGTTAGAGTCTTACAGGTGTGTGGGTGTGTGTGTGAGAAGCGTGTTCAGTAATTCTTAAACAGCTCGCTGTAATGAAAAATTGATATAGGGGCGACGCAACCTTGAAATAATGTTAATGTACATCATCTCCTACATATGAAAGCAGAGCTATATGAGCACAGCCATTCTCCACTTCTCTCTCTCTCTGCACATAAGCGGGGGAAGAGTGACCACGGCATGAGAGCGGTTGGCGTGTTGCCAATTTTTCCGCCGTCAATGTTTCTCTGAGCGCGAGGCTGTAGGTTTGATTCGCCGGCACGGTGTGCGGGTGACATGCGGGCCGTGTGTAGAGGAGTGTGTGTTAGCGGTTGGAGATGTGGTGAGGCATGAGAATATTGTCTCTGCCTCCCGTTTGAATAGTGCAATTGTTTTTTTTTGTTTTTTTTTTATAATCTTGATAAAGTGACCAAACTGATACAAAAAGGAATCGTTTTTTAATAATGAGTGTATTCTGGTTCCTCCCTTCAAAAGAAAGTCATGATATCCAAAGTCCCTCTTTTTATCAGTGATGAGGCGATTGTTAGAGCTGTCTCAGTACGGACGGCCCGTCTCCCCTATGAAGAAAATCCCCCTCGACTGTAGGTTAAGCACTTGGTGTCTTTCAGGAGAATGTTTTTTACACGTTAAAGACGCAGCTGAGCCTGCTGGAGCCGTTCCCCTTTGCGGCTACATCTCAGCCGTCTGCTGAAAGCCCCGCAACTACTGCTGCTCCAGGGCCCAGGAAGCCCAAGCCCCAAACCTTGACTGCAGCCCAGAGGTTCACTAGTGACATACCCACCCCAGAGAAGCCCTGCTCGGCCCACCCCGACTGGGAGAAGCTGTGTGAAACTGATAGTCATGGTGGACTCTGGAACAGTGCTAGAGCAGTCATTTCATGAGGTCAAACATTTTAGAAGAGAAAGTGCTTTTACTGATCAGGAAATTTTTTGATTAAAGAAAACGATATCGAAGGTCAATAAGGAAAACTCGGATTCAGAGAGGTTTTTTTTCTCATTTGCTTGTTTTTTTTTTACCCCCTTTTAATTAACAGATTTCAGGTTGCGGGTTTGAACTTAAACGGAGCAAGGGAACAAGGAAAAAGAGCAAAACTTTATGAGCTCATCAAGCTTTTAAAAGTGAATGTATCTTATGAGAACAAGGTTTTTGTTTTTATCTGTGTGTACGCTCCCACCAGTGCGGTGGAGAGAATGAGGTTTTTTTTTTTTTTTTTTTTTTTTTACACAAACTCAATAATGTTATTTTAAACTGCAGCACTGCAGAGTTTTTAATTTTGGGAGTTGATTTTAATTGGACAGGAACCATGTAGAACCTTATCTAGCTTCCTGTAAGCGCCTGTGGGAGTTGGTGGAGGCTCACGATTTCTGTGACATATGGAGGAATTTAAATAAGAAACAGAGATGGTACACGTGACCCCACTGCATAGACAACACGCTCTCCCTGGCGAGATTAGATCGCTTTTATGGTTTTAAGCATCAACTGACTTTTTGTGTCTTTTTTTTTAAAAAGCGTTTGGAGGCCACAGGTAATCGAGGGCATATTGAAGCCCTCAAAAGTAAAAAAAAAAAAAAAAAAAAAAAAAAAAAAGCAATAATGAATGACCTGCTGGACACTACAGTAGGGGGCACTGGTTTGCTCATGCTTTAAAAGCGCCACTGAGATGGATGCTCTTTCCAAGTTCTTCTTCAGTTTAGAGCAAAAGAATGGACAGAAAAGGTTCATGGGGGCTGTGCGAACAGAATCATGGCATCTCATGTCAGAGCCTTCTGAAAT
Source organism: Silurus glanis (assembly GCA_014706435.1). Taxonomy (NCBI): domain Eukaryota; kingdom Metazoa; phylum Chordata; class Actinopteri; order Siluriformes; family Siluridae; genus Silurus; species Silurus glanis. The sequence goes on from JAAIIK010000098.1 coordinate 1,174,424, forward strand.
TCACCAGCAGACAGTCAGCTTCTATTCGAAGCTGTATAGCAGCAAAAGGTCAGGGGTGGAGGTAGTGGAGGAGAGCTTCCTCAATTACCTGCCCAAGCTCTGAGTCAGTGGCCAGAGAGATGGACAGGGAGCTGACACTAGCTGAGCTTCGTGAAAGGACAGTATGAAGGGTGGTCAGCTCCCGTCGAGCTGCAGGAGAGCCGTCGTGACCCTGCTGCTTTTAATATTTCACACGCTAATGCTTCACTTCACCTGTCAGCGTACGCAGACGACCTGGCTGTAATGGTGGAATTTATGTTTTAAAAGACTTTTTTTTTTTTTTTTTATTGCAAAAGTTAACTGGGGAAAAAGTGAAGCAGTTTTAGTTGGGGAGTGGGGAGGTGGGGAGCAGACACTCCCAGGAGGTCTGGCGTGGAAAAGAGTTGGTTTTAAATACTTGGGTGTCGACCTGGGGAGAAACAACTTTTTAAATAAAAACTGGGAAGGCACTGTGGAACACATGAAGGGCAGACTGAGTAGGTGTAAGCAGCTGGTTCCAAAGATGTCCTACAGGGGGCGAACTCTGGTGATCAACAACCTGACAGCGTCGGCTCTCTGGCACAAGCTGGCATGCGTGTATCCACCACCAAACCTGCTAGCAAACATCCAGTTTGTTGACTTCCTTCCGGGATGCTCTGCACTGGATTCCGCAGAGTGTCCTTCATCTGACCAGGGAGGAAGGGGGCAAGGGCTGGTTCATCTCGCCAGCAGAGCTGCAGCCCTTCGCCTCCAATTCATTCAGAGACTCCTAACCGGGCACAAGAACCTGGTATAGAGAACAGCAGACAGTGAACTTTTGCACGTGGTGGGAGGACTGGGGGCTGGACAGAACTTTGCTTTTAACGGACACACACTGGATGTTTCTGGATTACCAGTTTTTTGACGAGTGTGGATTTTCTCTCTGAAGTGTTCATCAGGTCACGTTTATCGCTTTGCTCATTGTACGTCTTCTCACAGTTGGTTGTTTGTGTTTCAGTTGCTGGAGTCGGCGGAGGTGAAGGAAGACGCCGTGCTCTGCTGCTCCATGGAGGTGAGTGAGTTTTAAAAAAATATATATTAATAATAATAAAAAGTGAATCAATATCCAAGTACGGGGGAAACAAACACACGTGAAATCCATAACAGGAAGAAGAGCAAGATGAGGAATAAAGAGCGGAGGAGATAGAATAAAAGAGAATGAGAGGATGAAAAAAATGAGAGAAGGGAGACATAATGAGAGAGAGAGAGAGAGAGAGAACACGAGAGAAAGATATAGATAGAGAATGAGAACAAGAGAAAGAATTAGAAAGTGTGTGTACAAAATTAAGAGAGAGAGAGAGAATGAGAAGTTGAGAATGAGAAATGGGGAGAGAGAGAGAGAGAGAGCGGGAATGAGAATTTGAGAAAGAGAGAGCGAGTGAGAAGTTGAGAAATGGAGTGAGAGAGTGAGAAGTTGAGAGAGTGAGGGAGATTGAGAGAGAGAGTATGAGAGCGATGGAGAGAGAATGAGCAGTTGAGAGAGTAAGAGAGTGAGAAGTTGAGAAATAAAGTGAGAGAGGTGGAGAGAGAGTAAGAAGTTGAGAGACAGTGAGAGAGATGGCGAGAAAGTGAAAAGTTGAGAAAGAGAGAGTGAGAGAAATGGAGAGCGAGAATGAGAATTTGAGAAAGATAGTGACAGATGAAGAGAGTGAGAATTTGAGAAATGGAGTGAGAGAGAGAATGAGAAGTTAAGAGAGCGAATGAGGGAGCTGGAGAGAGAGAGAATGAGAAGTTGAGAAAGAGAGTGAGAAGTTACGAAAGAGAAATAGAGAATGTACAGAGCATTAGGTGATGAGCTCAGTGCTGGAATAAAAGTGTATATGGAGGATTGATGAGGGTCATGACTGCAGGCTCCATCGTCCACTCAGTGGATGTTCCTCGGCCGCTCCTGAGTCCGGACCGTTGCACTTGGAGCTTCCCGTAATCTTTAGCAGACTCCAGAATTACACCTAATTACCTCTGGGTGTATAATCAGGTCTGTGTGAGGAAAGCGCAGGTCTCGGGGCTCCGTAATCAGGCGTACGAGCCTGCGCTTAGCTGCGTTATAACCCTGCGGAACTGCAGTAATTACCCCGCAATGAGGTGACGTCTCGCAGAGAAAATAAACACCTCCTCATTCAGAGCACCGAACCCCGGGCTCAACACCGAAGCGTCTAATTTAACCGTCTGTTCGTAAGTACGTGAGAGTAATGACAAGCCCACGATGTGCAGTGTTTGTTTGAAAAAAGAACAGGAAGGTCTCGGGTAAATTTGAGGGGTTTTTTTTATTTATCTTTATTTTTTCATTTTTTCCTCAGATGCATTCAGAAGCTTTGAGTAGCATTAACTATACCCTGTAACTATGGCAACCACACCGTAGGGTCAGAAGTATTTGGACGCTTGACTTTTACACCCAGATGTGGTTCTTAAAAATAATAAATAAAAAAAAAATTTTTTTTTTTTTTTTTTAACTTATACTATTGTTGGAGGGTGAAAACCATTTTACTAAAGCAAGAAACCCAGTTAAGACTCCAAACCTCTACACTACAACCACAACTGTGCACCTACATCATCTGGAGCAGTTCAGAATCAACATTTGTCTAATAACATGACAAAAACATAAAAAATTTGTTAATAAAATAAAACCTACTCTCCAGAGATGCAGATTTATAATGTGCAGCGCCCCTCAGAGGCTGTAATCCAGTGGTACCGCTCATATTCACTGGTCTGGAAGCGGAGAACAAACCCTTTCCCGGGCTGAGACACGCTAGCTAGCTTCGGGGTTGGCCGACCTCCTCACCATGTCTAGCTTTTATAGAAAATGTATTTTTAAAAATGTCCGAGACCAAATCAATTTCTCTTCCTCCGTAAGCAAAAAAATGTCTAACACATATGTATTAATGTGTGCAGAGCTACCCACGTGTTTCGCAAGTCGAACTTGGCTGTAACAGTTTCCCTCTGACCAACCAATCAGAGGACGGAAAAATGCTGACGCTATTCTGGGCCAGCGAGCTGCCCTGTGAGGCGAATCTGAAATCTGATTGGTTGAAGAAACAGAGATATTTCTTAAGTAGACGATGGTAAAAAGGCCAGCAGTACTGACTTTGAAGGCTCTGGGCAGATTAGATTGACATGGCAGCACATAGAGGCTGAAATCTGATTGGACAAAAAATTTAACATCCACATACACGTACTGGAAGCAGTGCAGCCGAGAGAAACGCTACGAAATGAAGAGAATAAACTGTTAGGAATAAAATAATACATGTAAATGTAGTTCAGTGCTTCTGATAGTGTTTAGGACAGCAGAGAAGGCTTTACTGACCCTGACCGCTACCACTGATATATATGTGTATATATATAATACACACACACACACACACACACACACACACACACACACACACACACTAATATACGGGCTGCTGCACACACTGATACAAACTTAAAAGAAGACAATAAGTATGAGCCATTAGTGTGTGTGTGTGTGTGTGTGTGTGTGTGTGTGTGTGTGTGTGTGTGTGTGTGTGTGTGTGTGGCTCCAGACAGAGGAGCGTCTTCACATCCCTCCTTCTCACAGGAGAAAAAAAGCCAGTAAACTGGATCAGAAGGAGACAGACAGTCTGGCTAACGGAAGGCTGGAGCTCCTCTCTCTCTCTCTCTCTCTCTCTCTCTCTCTCTCTCTCTCTCTCTCTCTCTCTCTCTCTCCCCCTCTCCCATCTCTCACTTGTAGACCAACATCTGCTGCATCTTTCTTTTCGACAGACGTCTGTTACTGACGGTCGCTTTCTTTTCCTCCTGTGGTGCTGACATCTGACCCTTGTTCATCCAGCTTCTCTCTCTCTCTCCCTCCCTCCCTCTTTTCCCCTCTTTCTCTCTCTTTCCCTCTCTCTTTCCCTCCCTCCCTTAATCCTCCTACCCCAGTTGATCTCTCGGAGCCCCAGCTCTCGCTCTTATCCGTCATACAGGCACAACCTTTCACCTTTCACCCCATCCTTTTGCTTTCTGTTCATCCTGAGCCCCCACTCCTTTTTTCTTTATATCTCTCCTTCTTTCACTCCATCACATGCTCAGTCTTTTTTTTATTTATAAATTTTCTCTTTTTTATCTCACTTTTTTTTTTTTGAAGAAAAAACTCGCCAGATTTTTTTTTCCATCTTTCTTTCTTTCTTTCTTTCTTTCTTTCTTTCTTTCTTTCTTTCTTTCTTTCTTTCTTT
>JAAIIK010000098.1:1216111-1228492 GCA_014706435.1 Silurus glanis
TTTGAATGGATAAAAACTCAAACATGCAACAAGTCACCAATCAGGGTTGAGCACACACTGTTTTAAACTAGATTGTGGTATTTACCAACATACAGTTCAGCATCAGTTCAACAGCAAGCAGAACATTTAGAGAGGAATAAATGATGGAAGAAAGTAGTTGAAAAGAAGGTTTTTTGTTCATGATCATTGTAATAGAAATCAATCAGTGTTTGAGTCATTAATATCATTCTATTAATAGATCAGTGTGCTGAGAGTCACATTCGAGTCTTTTCACATAAAGTGAGGTGATTCAGTAAAAAGTCTTGTGATAAAAATGATAATTGGAACATTATAGTTATAATAAATTATAGCATTTTGGATACTTAAGTACATTTAAAGGCAAAACCTTTTGTGCTTTTACTCAAGTGAAAGTTTAAAGGGAGACTTTTACTTTTACTGGAGTCACATTTTTTGAATGTATCTCTTTTTTAACTCAGCTACATGGATTGTGAACTTTATCTACCACTGCAGACTGGTGGTGCTGCAGTTCTGTCATTCACCTGCCAGGAAGAAGACTATAAGGATACAGTTACTCCTAATACATTCCCCTTTATAACACCTTCTCGTTTTCCTGTCCTGCTCCCAGTCTTCCTCTTTCACACCATAATCCCTCCTTCCTGAGGTCCGAGCTGTCCAGACAGTCAGCGGAGCTCTTGTTTGCAGACTAGTGAAGTGTTGTGGTAGTGGTGTAATAAAATGTCAGCAATGATCTAATTGACGTCTAGGTGTTTGTCTGTTGACGCCAAACTGCCAAAACGGGGCAGAAGAGAAGCAGCCAGGCTGCTCGCTGGAGTTCCTCCTCACGTTCACATTCCTCAAGCATGAGGTCACTGAAACATCTACAAAATTCCTGACCTTTTTCTTTGCTAACCTCCAGACCACTTTACTCTCACTCTCCTGAGATGTATAACCCTCAGAATTTCTTTTTTCTTTTCTTCTTTTTTGGACTTAAAAAGAATGAACTTAAATATGCTACATTTCTTCCGTGCAATTTCATCATTTTCTGGTCGATTGATTGCTATAGCTGAGGTCCGATAGAATGTGCAAAATGGTAATAATAATAAAAAAAAAAGAGGTATTATTAATATAGAGGTATTATAAATGTGGCATTTTGTGTACAACCCCAATTGGGACACTATGCAATGATTTGCTAATCTTATAAACCCATATTTTATTCAAAATAAAACATATTCAAAAATATAAGAAAAAAATAAGGTTATTTTGAATTTGAAGGCTACAACACAAGGCAGAAAAGTTGAGCCGAGCAACAAAGTCTGGAAAAAGTAAGTGGTATTAAAATTAAACAGTTGGAGAAACATTTTGCAACTAATAAGGTTAATTGACAACAGGTCAGTAAGATGATTGGATATAAATAGTGTATCTAATCCATGCAGAGTCTCTCAATTTCAGAATAATGTTCGTCAACATAAAAATGTTAAATAAAATCTCATAATTTATAGAGCATAATATCATCGAAAGTTTTAAAGAATCTCTGTGCAAAAGGGACAAGGGCGAAAATTAATATTGGATTTGATTTCATCATTAAATGAAAAACACAACAAAGAACACCCAGAACTGTTGTGCAGCTAGAATCCTGAATCAGACAGATATGGGACAACATTCCTCACCCAGAACTTCAGCAACTGATCTCCTCAGTTTCCAGATGGGCAGAAGATGGACAGAAGACGTGATGCTACACAATGGTAAACATGGCCCTGTCCCAAGTTTCTTGAGTTATTTCTTTCCATAAAATGGTATATATTCTTAGTTTAAACATTTACTAGGTTTTTTGGTTTACTGTGAATAAATTATATGGATTTATAAGATTTGCAAATCATTGCATTCTGTTTTTATGAACATCTTACACAGTGTCCCAACTTTTTTGGAATTGGAGTTGTATTCGATACTGTTAGAGCTATTAGAAAAAGATTCAGACTTTTGTATTACTCCAACCACAGAAACTGGAGTGACTTCCTTCCTGTTCCAGTTATGCATTAAATGAGTGTTAAAGTGACACTAGTTTCACTCTCTCACATAACTTGTCAATTTTTAAAGAGCATGAAAGAGCAACATTATATGTCAAGAACCAGGATATGTAAACTTTTAAACAGGATAATAAATGTAAATTGTTTTCTGGAAAACATGCAAATGTTTTTTTTATGCAGCTTCTGAAGAACAATAAAAAATTGGAATAATATATACATATATCATAAAAATAACTGAACATTACACTTAAAGCAGTGTAATGCATTAATACAGTTTGTTTTCTTTTACTGTACAAAGTGTAGATGATGATGATCTCAAGCTCTGTTCATTCTCTAGGTGTATAAAACATGGTGGACATTCTGACTGCCTGTTTTTTACCATATAGAGCAGAGTGAGCAGGAAGATATCACTTTAGTTTCTGTATTTGAGGGTAAAAACAAAGTCCTTACAGCCTTAACTGTGTCAGGTCAAGCTCACTAAGATGAGTGAAATCTACCCAATAAAGTCACTGCCTTGAATGAACTCCTCCTCCTCCTCCTCCTCCTCCTTATCATCATCATCAAAAAAAAAAAATAATTACTGCCATATTTTTTAAAACCTGAGCATTTGTGAGAGAAATATTAGTACACGTAAAGGTTCTGGGAATTCTAGCTATCCAGGTCTAGGGTTTTCCATGTATCCTTTGGTTTCTGGTCCAGAATTCCAGTTTCATTCCGGGGAAACATATTAAAATCCAATTTCCCGCTCAACATCCTCACTGAACTTAGTAATAAAAGTACCATGCAAACCAGCTACTCAAACCCTACGCTTCATCGGTTTCCTTTTGGGAATCGTAAAAGTTTCATGCATGCCTGCTACTACCACAAATTCCATCTCCATCCCTACCTGCTTCTTTCATTTGTTTATTTTTTGCAGAAAGATGTTATGGTGCTTTACCAGATCTGATCGTTTCGCAAATCAAAGCGAGATCGGGGTTTTTTTGGAACGTTTCGCACGCTTCGTGCCACTCTTGCAGTTCGCCGACGTGTTTTCAGTGAAACGAGTTCTCCGTGAGCCATGACACTTGCTCCTCTGGCCAACTTCCTTACTCTCACCGTTCTGCAGAATGAGGAAACTCCTTCCAGCCCACAGATCTGAGAAAAACATGTTTGGCTCCGGGAGAGAAACAAAAGGCCTGCCAGTCTCATCTTTACTCACTGATCTAGCCTCTTCCTGTCGTTCTGTCAACAGCGAGGTGCCATGAATGAGTCTGGCACAATACTCGAAGAGGAAAAAGGTGGTGAGGAGTAAGAGGAGGACGAAGAGGAGGAGGGGTGTATGTGGTATAGGAATATGTGAATGATTTCCACATTTCGTGTTCCCTCCCTTGCATTTGAACTTCGGAACAAGGCTGCTCTGTGCTCGGCGTCGGCTCGGGTTTGAACAATTCAGGACAAGGTCTCAGTGATCTTACTCTCCTGTTCCTTGCTTGCTCTCTCCCCAGTATTTACATTTTATATATTTTTTTCGTCTTCCTTTTGTCCCAGCCCCCTGCAGACAGATGCCCCCTCCTCTGTGACACACTACAGATGGCTATTAAAGTCCCTTATCTTTCCCTAGGGCTGAAAGAGGAGGGATGGAGTGAGAGGGGGATGGGGGTTCTGCTTCAAAAGAGACTCGTGCTTAGGTAAAATTCGAAAGCACTCATGGAAATATCAGGGGTAAAAGGGGGAACTTTTAAGGTCCGAACTTTGTGACTACGTGGTGTATCGTGGGGAGTTATGTGAGAAAGTGAAACTAGTGTCACTTTAACACTCATTTAATGCATTGACTGGAACAGGAAGGAAGTCACTCCAGTTTCTGTGGTTGGAGTAATACAAAATCCCCACACAGTCTCAATATAACCGTCTCGAGATGACAAATTCCCACATCAAATCATATGTTCCACAAGTTTCATCCAGGAGAAACTAGCATACACAATTACGTGATGTTCGAAGAAACAATCAAACTAATAATGAAAACATTTTTGAATTGTGAAAATACCTTGGGTGGGGTTTTTCATTTTAGATGAATAATAACTTTCATAGTAAGTCATGAGTCAATCTTTCACTATTTATGGATGTTACTCAGAAATCAAGATTTTTAACGGTTCACGTATTCGTACTGAAATCTTTGGTTCGGTACATGTGAACCAAATGCAATCCTTTTACATCACAAATGTTATTTATAATAAACTGTGTTAATAAAAATAAAAAAACAGCAAGCAATTTTATGTTTTATATATATATATACCAAAGGACTGCAATTTGTAAATCAGGTGTCCCAATACTTTTGGGACTTTTTTTTTTTTTTTTTTTACTTTTTTCCAGCCAATGCTGTTCTGTATTAGGAACAGGAAGGAAGACACTTCAGTTTCTGTGGTTCTAGTATAAGTAATACAAAATCCCCACACAGTCCGCATATAACCGTCTCGAGATGACAAATTCCCACATCGAATATTAAATTTATTCCACAAGTTTCATTCACGAGAAACAAACATACAAAATTGTAATCTTTAAATTGATTAAAAAAAAAAAAAAAAAACATAAAGAAAAGATTAATTCATTGTCCCAAAAGCTTAAGTTGGGGAGGTGAAAGCTCAGTGTTTAAGGCTCTGGGTTATTGACCAGTACCGCCAAGCTGCCACTTTTGGGGCCCCTGAGCAAGGCCCTGACCCCCCCTGTGCTCCAGGGGTGCTATGTCATGGTGGACCTGCACTCTGACTCCAGCTTCCTAACATTACAGGGAAATGTGTATAAATAATTTTGCTATTCTGTAAAGTACATGTGATAAGAAGCAAAAAGCATCGTTCCTTTTTTTTCTTTTCTTCCTCAAACTGTTACCACACAGTTGGAGCCACACAGTTGTACAGTTGTATGTCTTTGGATGCTGTAGCATGAAACGTTCCCTTCAATTGAACTAGGGGACCCAAACCTGTTCCAGCATGATGATGCCCTTGTGCACAAAACCAGCTCCATGAAGATCTGCTTTACATTGTTTGGAGTAAAACATCTCCTGCTATAGAGTTCCAACCTTTTGACCATATGAACTGGATCACTGACTGAACCCAAGCCTCCTCACCTCAACCTACATCAGTACCTCACTTGTAGCTGACCTTGTAGATGAACAAATCTAGTGGAACATCTTCTAATAAGAGTAGAGCTTATTATAAGAGCAAATGGGGACAAATATATATATATACTGTTACTATGACATTCTGGGTCAGAACATGATGCCCTCCAATCAGAAACTGAGCCGAACGGCAGTTTTCCAACATAATAACGACCCTAAACACACCGCTGAAGGAAGCTGAAGGTAAAAATAATGCAGCGGCTAAGTATGTCTCCATACCTGAACCCTATTGAGCACCTGTGGAACATCCTCAAGTAGAAGGTGGAGAAACACCATGTGTCTAACATCCAGCAGCTCATTCTAGAGGATTGGAAGAGGATCCCAGTCACAACCTGTGCAGCTCTGGTGAATTCCATGCCCAGAAGGATTAAGGCAATGCTACATAACAGTGGTGCTCACACAAATTGTCACTTTTGACAAAGCTCACTGAGGGTGTACTCACTTTTGTTGCCAGCTATTTAGACGATAATTGCTGTATGTTAAGTTATTTTCGGAGGACAGTAAAACTACAAGCTGCACATTGACTACTCTAAATATATGAACGTTTCTTTTCCCACTTTTGTGAGAGACTGTATATGCATTTTAAAGCTTCTCTCGATCTTATTCTGATTGCGATTTAGTAAAGTAAGCCCACCCACTGCTCTACAAAACCAACAGCCGAGGGGGGAGATAGAGACAGAGTGAGCATGCTGGCCAACAGGCGGCTGTAGACAGTCCGGCTCCAGCTCTGACTCACACACACACACACACACACACACACACACATACACACACACACACACACACACACACACATACACAGAGAGCCTCCTGACTGCAGGCCTGCTAGCGTGTGAACAGCAAAGCGAAAGAGAGCGTGCTCATGAGGGCAAGGCCTTATCAGATTTATGAGGAAAGAAAGAGCGAGAGACAAGAAAAGAGATCAGATTAGATGCTCTTTGAACATTCGGTGTTTTGACTGAGAGTTTTTTTAGTTCAGATCGTGGCAAGCAAAGTACTGGACTGTAAAAGGCGTTTTTAAACGCTCGTAGGTGGAACCGTACGGTAACGTTCGAGTTCACTACATCCGAAATGCTTCAGGAATGTGTCACATGGGCCAGTGGCTTGATTTCATTACAAATAAAGCTCAGAACCAAGGCAACCCCGAAACGTTGGGGTTTTTTGTGGTGTTGTTTTTGGTGTCTTAGCAAAGAGAAATGAGAGGGGGAAAAAATAAAGCAACTGTTACAGCTAATGGTTTCTGAGGGGTCTTTGTAATGTTTAGTAAGAATATAGAGGTTTTTCATGTGGAAGAAGTCTCCGGTGTCAACACTTAATTGCACTCAGAGGTACAGAAGGAACTTCTCAGACGTCTTCAAGACGGAGGAGATTGCACTTTCTAGGCAACATCAAAACCTGCGAGTGTCAAACGCGAGATAGAACCACAGAGAGGATAGAGGACACAGTATCATCAGATCTTTTACAGTAATAAAAGTAGGTATAAATGGATAAAAAAAAAAACACTGCTGAGGAATACAGTGCTGTAGAATGTGCTGTTGTTGGAAATTCATTCATGAGACATTAAAGATCCAGATTATTGAGCTGCGAGAGAATCAGATATGAGTGAGATGCTACACTGGTTACTGTAATGTTCCTCAGGGTTCAGTCATATGGACAGATGACAGACACACACAGACACACACACACACACACACACACACACACACACAAACCCACAGTCGTGTCTTGATGAGCAGAAGGTGTGTGAAGGTGCAGGGCAGCTGGAAAAAATGCTGTTCATTCATCAAGCTGCCTGCTGAGGCGAGGAAACTTCCTCTCTCTGAGAGACAGACACACTGGCAGCAGGGAGCGACACACACATTCCTAATCCAATCCTCTCTCTCTTTCTCTTTCTCTTTGAGACTCCTGGACCTCTAACACACAACTCAGTGCGTTTGTTTAAGTGTGTGTGTGTGTGTGTGTGTGTGTATGCGCGAGAGAGTGTTTTTATGTATGCATGAGGAGATGTATGTATGTGTGTTCGTGCATGTGTGTGTCTATACGAGTGCTTGTGTGTGAGTGGATGTAAGTATGTGTGTGTAAAAGTGTGTGCATGATTGTGTGTGCATTAGTGAGTGTGTGTATGTTTGTGCATGATTGTGTGTGCATTCACGTGTGAGAGGCCATGCGTGTGTATGGGTGTGTGTATTGGTGTGAGTATGAGTGTGTTTTCTGCATGATTGTGTGTGTGTGCATGTGTCTATGTATGTATGTATGTCTGTATGTATTTGTATATATATATGTGCACGTGTGCGTTTGTGAGAGTGCGTGTTTGTATGTGTTTATATATATATATATATATATATATATATATATATGTATATGTGCACGTGTGCGTTTGTGAGTGTGTGTGTGTGTGTGTGTATGTATGTGTGTATGAGTGTGTTCTTGCATGATTGTGTATGTGTGTGTATGTGTGTGTGAATGTGAATGTGAAAGTGAGAGTGTTAAAAATGTCGCTATTTTTATTTGGACCCTACAAATAAAGTAGATCGTGATGCTGACATGGCGGTGTCATGTGCTCGGGTCACGGCATCAGCTTTAGCCAGATTAGCAGTGCAGCGAGACTGACGCGCACGGCACGGTGACAATACCCACACTCAGCACCGAGATACACAGGGATAGAGATACAGTGGAGAACATGACCCTTCTGCTCATCACCTTCATCAGGAATCTGACCTTTCACCTCACAGACCGTGCTGAGGGTGATGTGCTGGCCGAGCTGTGTTCAGGCTGAGGGGGTTACGCAGGAATCCGGCTTTCAGGAATGTAGTCTGAGCTGAAGTCGGACGTGGAGCGTAAAGAAGGCTTACGGCCCTAATCCCCCTGACAGACACCCATATAAGAGTCAGCAGGAGGAGGAGGAGGAGAAGAAGGAGGAGGTGGGACTGCGTCTAGACAGTCGTCTGGAATTGAACACGTCCCCCCCCTGAGTCCTCCAATCTAAAACACCGAACTGAAAGAGAACATGTTTAGTACTGTGTGCTGGGAATTACACCGTTTCCATACAGAATGCTGTGAATGAAAAGTGAAACACGTTCACGTCTAAGAGACGTCCTCGTTTTCTTATTCATTTCCCATTTATTCCAGTTTTGCAGCTGCTGTGGCTAACACAACATTCTAATATCACAATACGAATTTCCTTATTCGTATGCTAATGCTTATTATTGCTAATGCTAATTGTAATATAATATATACCGTGCATTTCACCCCCAGGCCTTCAGTGATGTTCTGCCTGAATTAATCGAACTCTTTATACCACCACGACACAACGGCTATAGGAACCATTAATATTATAGGGAAACACAGTAGAACAAAGCGCTGCATCACAAACAGGAATCTCAAACGCACAAAGCCAGCTCCACGAAGATCTGCTTTAAAAGGGATGGAGTGGAAGATCTCCAGCTCTAGAGCTCTGACCTTAACCCTATGGAACATGAATGTGTATGCTGACTGCACCCCAGACCTCCTCATCTCACCTACATCAGTATCTGACTTTACTAACACCCTTGTGTCTGATTTCCACAAAATCGTCCCAGAAGAGGGGAGTTTATTAGAACAGCAAATGGGGATTAAATGTGGACTGGGATGTTACAGCACATACCAATCTTATGGACAGGTGTCTACAAACGTTTGAGCATATCTCCCTTAAGATAAGAATCACATTTCACACATATTCACTTATTAATGTGGTTGCTTTTACTTTCAAAATGCTTTAAAACTGAATAGGTTTATGTTAAACGAGCTCTTGAGAACAGTTCTAGCCGACGAGATTCACAATTCACATTTAAACAGTTTTAGCGAAACAGAATCGAATGTCCTGCTGAGTTTTGGCTAATCAATGGGAAAAGCTTAGCATTGCACAGCAAAGACTTGCCTCAGAAGGAAATTTTTTTTTTTATTCAGAAATAATCTGCACTGAAATCTGTAAACAAACTAAAGTCAAACTGAAACCAAGGCATTATCGCATCTAAACACTTTGTGTTAGGCTAACTACCTGCAAAACAACATGCTAAATCGAGATACGACTGTTTTTAGCTCTGAGACGTCCTTTTGTCTATTTCTGTAGATAACGGTATCAGATAAAGATGTTACGGTGCCTGAAAACAGAATAAATCCACGATTGTGTCATGTTAAATTGCAGCTACAAGCTTCTTTCACTTGTTTGCTAGGCCTCACATAGGCCCCGCCCCCTTTGACCTCTCAGTTGAAGTCAATAAAATGGGATTGAATTGTTACGTCTAAGTTGTCCAAGTGTGTGTGTGTGTGTGTGTGTGTGTGTGTGTGTGTGTGTGTGTGTGTGTTTTACGAGCTCTGTTATCTCAGCTTCCTTCCTGTCAGGTCAAAGTGTCTTAATGAGGAAGGAAGACGAGTGTGTTTCCTAAAATAGTATTTAAAAAGGTGATGGAATATAATCCAGCAGATACCTAAGCAGCTGTCAGAACACACCAGAGAGAGTACATTTCGTCCCCGGATGATTTCCTGAAGGCTTTTTTTTTTCTTTCCCTTTTTCTTCAGAAACCTGCAATCCAAAAACATTCGCTACATGCAGTAAACGAGCTGCATATCAAACACACACAAACACAAGGTTTGTGGACACCTGACTATAAGATTGCTTTTTCTGAACATCCTGTTCCAAATTTAGTCTCCGATTACTCTTTTTAATAAGCTCCACTTTTCCGGGTAGATGTTCCTCTAGATTCTGTGGAGATTTCTGCTCATTCAGCTACAAGGGTGTTAGTAAAGTTGGTGGGGAGGTCTTTATGGACAAACGTTTGTAGACATCTGACTTTAAGAATTTTTTTAACATCCCATTCCATATTAGCTGTTAGAAAGACCTCCACGCTTCTGGGAAGATGTTCCACTAGATTTTGTGAAGATTTGTGTGAGATTCATTTAACCACAAGGGTGTGAGTAAAGTCAGGTACTAATGTTCCTAATGTTTCTCATGTTCAATAGGGTTGGGGTTTAGAGCTCTATAGCAGGAAATCTTCCCCACCATCCCATGTAAAGCAGATCTTTATGGAGCAGAGGGACTTTGTCATGCTGGAAAAGGTTTGGGTCTTCTAGTTCAAGTGAAGGGAAAATTTAGTGCTCCTCCAATATGTTCTAATTGGGTCCTAGAACTTTGTGAAAACAGGTTGAGAAAAAAACCAGATATGGCTGGACATACCTTTTGGCCATACAATGTATATGACCAGAGAAGATAAGATAAGATCATGAATTGTGTGTAATATGTATGAGAAAGGCAGTGAACACTTCTGAAATTTTTTTTTTTCGAGACCGATATGATACAAACCAGACGAATTCCGAAATTAATTCGATTTTTTTTTTTTATTTTGGCATTTCTCCGATGTGCATTTTTTTTTATATTAAGCAAAGTGCATCTTTTCTATTTCTATCCACACACTGCACAATACATAAATAACGATGCATATAAAACGTCTTCGTATTTACAAGTAATAATATATTTATATATAATACATTTTTGAACTTTTCTTATTTTCACTTAATTAAATCTTTTTTAAAGTCTTTAAAAAAAAAAAAAAAAAAAAAAAAACGTCCACGCTTTTTTTTCCCCCCTTTCTTTCTTTTTCCATAAATTCTTCTTCGGGAGAACTTTTGTCTCACTTTGTCACAAAAAAAGAGAGAAGAATAGTCCCGAACGAGGTCAGGGTTAGTCCGTGTCCATGGCGATGGAAAAAAAGAGGGGAAATGGGCGGAGCTTGGGGCTACCGGCTATTGAAGATGAGTTCGAGCCAGCAGGGGCAGCTGCTAATGAACTGTCTGGTGTAGCACTGACCCCAGCCCTTGACGAAGCTGATCTGCACGGTAAATCCAGCACGTGGCTGATGGCTGAACTCGTGGTCGTTGGGTCTCTGCAGGCTCTTGGCCTTCTCGTAATCGAAGGCTTTGATGGAGAACCCGGGAAAGACCTTGTGCACGAGTAGCGTTCGTGACGAAGGGTCGTCCAGCGTGGCTGATTTGATAAAGATGGGGTAGCGGCTGCGGTTGTACACCCACACGCCGTCGGCCTCGCGGCTCAGCTGGATGCCGTAGCCGATTTTGGGCCGCACCATGTGCACCAGTGCGCTGCGGCTGTCCGAGCACAGCTGGCCCAGGCAGAAGCCCGTGCCCTGAGGTAGGTCATAGAAGATGTCCAGCGACGATTCGCGGACCGAATACAGGCGGCCGACTCGCGTTTTCTCCTCCCAGTACGCCACCACACACCAGTGCTCACGCTCGCTACACTCCTGAAGACCTTGGGAATCTACACACATACACAACAAACAAACAGTTGTTAGTGATCAGACCTAAATGTGGACATGGACATCCAATCTAACAGCCAAATCGAAGCATAACGGAACGCATGAGATGAAGGAGAACAGAAACTATAGAAAGAAAGCGATACACACAGAGAGGAAGGGAGGAGACCTGAGTGCTAACCACATGCGTTGACAGTTACAGGAGTCAGCGTGAAACTGCTGGAGAAACGTAAAAACATCGTGATGTCACCAGTTCAGATAAAAGAGCGAGAGCTACTACACCCGAGTCCCAGCACACCTGAGACGGATCAGACCTGTGTAAGTCTTTGTACCAAGATAAAACAGAAGCCACCGTTCACACACACACACACACCGTATCAGAACCCCCCCCCCCCCTCCCCCCCATCGCCCCAGGCCCAGATTCCTTGCTGGTGCCAAACATCCCTCGGATCCGTGATTTGAGCGTCAGGGAGGAAACGCTACAGGAATGTGAGGAATGCGTGTCAAGGAACCGGGAGATGCGCAAGCCTTCATCGGGACGTGTTTACACTGGACGCGCTGCTCGTCTCCTGTGTGTAGCCGTACGGAAAAAAAAAACAACAACATCATGGAGGACAATCTTGAAAAATAAAATCCAGGGAATCATTATTAAAGGAAAACTCCATCCAAAATATCCAGCTGTGGGGTGTGTGATGTCATCAGCAGGAAGTTGTAGGGCAGATGTTGGGGTTTAGTCAATAAAAATAATGCAAATATTTAATACAAACACTAAATTGACCTCCGCAAACTGAACAGAGCAACAGACATCCTAATAATATCAAACCCTGTGCTGTAATCACACACAAACTACACACACACACACACACCCTGTGCTGTAATCACACACAAACTACACACACAC
>JAAIIK010000098.1:1279385-1291751 GCA_014706435.1 Silurus glanis
AAAAAAAAAACCAGAGCCAATCGGAGACGCACTGCAGTCGGAAGCGTCGTGTCCCGCCAGCGGCACGCATATTTTCCCTCGAATCATGTCTGGGTCACCGTGTGTGCCTGGATGACTGTTTAGTATAGAAATAGATCGGATTCGCATCTCGTATCTTTAGACACACGACGTCCGGATCGTACGAAGGTGGAGTGTAAGTGAGCGTGTGTCTTTTCCCACGTTCGGGATAAGGAAATCCCATCCTCGCATCAACGACACGAGACGCTCGTAATCGGAGCAGACGGAAAAAAAAAAATGTTCTTTGTGTGTCACAGTGGGGGAAAAAAAATGAGGAAGGGGGGACAATTTTTTTTTAAAAAGAGTAATAACAGTAAGCCATGGAGTGATAAGCTCCGTCTGAGAATCCAGAGAATATTCTTCTTCCCACAGAGAGAAAGAGAGAAAAGGGTGAGAATGTAGACGTGTTTGGGTGGCGTGATTTTTGCGCGTGTGTGTGTGGACCATGACGTAGATTGTGAAGATGAAAGCGTGAATATGGAGCATGCTGAAAAAGAAAAAGTGGAGACAAAACACAAGAAAAAAAGGAGAGCGAGAGAGAGAGAGAGAGAGAGAGAGAGAGAGAGAGAGAGAGAGATGGAGGAAAGGATGAAACAGGCTCAAGGAGTGGTGAGAACAAGGGAATGACAAAAGAGGGGTGCAGGGGAGTGTGTGAGGAGCATTAATGAGGGCAGCAGACAGCAGTCTGACCCACTCAGACACGTGCCAGACGCGCGTGCAGACGGACGTGTACGGAATGCAGACGCGCATACGCACAGACAGGAGAAGGGGGGGGACACAAAACACACAAACTAAGCGCAAATGTGTACAAATCAAGCAGTGATCGAGCATGACAGACTTTGGTCACACACACACACCCACACACCACTGCTATTGTCCATTCAGAACCTCCCTCCTGCTGAGCCTGGGTTTGAGACTAGACTTCAGCCCTGATCTTTGGCCCTCATCACTCACGAGCTTTACGACACACACAATATATATTGGACATACACATGTGCGTGCGCACACACACACACACACACACACACACGGCTGCTGGAGCCCCTGCTGGTCAAACGCAAAGCAAACACCGGCTTTAAACACTAATCCGGAGAAATAATCAACGACCAGGTGATCTGTGATGTCCTTAAGTGTGTCCTTTCACTACTGTGATTTTTTTTTTTTTTTATCCATTTAGAGTTACATATTATGTGGGGAAAAAAACAGTGACCAAGTAAACAGGCTTCCATATGCACAAACCCTTATGTAGAGGTACCACATGGTGGCATCTAATCAGAATTCTGAGTGCACACGTCTATATATACACTGTATGGCCGAAAGTATTAGGACACCCAACTTTCCCAGCCTGATGTGCTTCTTTCCAAGCTGTTGCCACAAAATCAGATCCACGCGCATGAAAACTTCCCTCGAACTAGGAGACCCAAAACTGTCCCAGCATGACAACGTTCCTGTAAAATGTGGAAGATCTCCTGCTATAGAGCTCCAACCCTATTGAAGATATGAACTGGAACATCACCCCAGGCCTCCTTACCTCACTTCCATTAGTACCTGGCTCATGGGGCGCAGAACGCCGGAGTCAGCTGTCATGCCCATTTTAACACCTCCTACCCACCCACCAGCCCCTCTGGGTTCTACTCACGTAATCGGGTAGCGCCGTGCCATCTGCCCCCAGTGGCCTCTGCAGGGACTGCGTGGCTCGCTCCAGCACCTTATTGTGCTTCTTCGACAGCAGAGCGAACAGACTGGAAAATGAAAAAAAAAAAAAGTGTTTATAAAATCAAACTGAAGAATTGATATAAATGAATCAGGTGTGAAATCCGAATGTGATGCGTTGTAAGAATCAGCTTGTTGTGTGTCTAGATGCATTTTAAAAGAAACTCCAGCCAATAAATATACACACAGTTGGACAAAAGACCAGAAAATAAAAAGAATAAAAAAAAGTGTCACTTTTTTTTTTTCCATTGGTCCCAAAAGTATTGGGACACCCGACTTCACCTGTGATCGACTCGATTCTTGATGGAGTGTTAAATGGTGGTATGTCAAGGACACTGAAATGACATTGCATTCAGAATAAAGGAGGACATTAATTCTATCAGAATCCTGCCAGCCTCAGACTTTCCCTATGCAAGAGTCTGGTGGTGTGAAGAAGTGTTGACCCCCTTCCTGATTCCTTTTTTTGCATGTTTGTCACATTTTAATGTTTCAGATCATCAAACTAATTTAAATATTAGTAAAAGATAACACAAGTACATACATACATACGGATGCTGAACACTTACATCTAGTGGAACCTCTTCCCTGAAGAATGGAGTATATTGTAACAGAAAATGGGGAATAAATGTGGAAGGGGGTGTTCAAAAAAGCATATCTTGTGGTCAGGTGTCCACAAACTTTTGACCAGGCAGTGTACGTTCTTTCGTGTCAGAATCAAAAGGAGAGAAATTGAAGATGAATGTGTGTGTGTGTGTGTGTGTGTGTGTGTGTGTGTGTGTGGGGAAAGGTTTGAAGATAAATGGACAAGCAGAAAGTAGCAGGTGGTCCTGTCTCGGTAGAAACAGGAAGCTGGGTGGCAGACTGCACTATTGTCTCTGTGTGTGTGTGTGTGTGTGTGTGTGTGTGTGTGTGTGTGTGTGTGTGTGTGAGTGAGTGATGTTTGGGCTAGACGGAGGGCCTGAAAGCTGTGTCATTGTGACCTGCTGAGACGACAAACGCATGGCACAAACACACACAGCCTTCAGACTGTCTGCTCCTTTAATCTGTGTGTGTGTGTGTGTGTGTGTGTGTGTGTGGGGGGAAGATGGAGGAAAACAAACATGGACATATTCCTTGAAAATCCCGGTCTATATGTTTTCTCTGAATTCTCACTTGCCAGTTTCTTATTCTCCAGTCTCTCACTCCATCAACACTTTTCACATACTCCTCCACCCCCTGATCTATTTTCTTATTCGAAGTGTTCCGGCAGCAGTCGCATGCATGTGTGTGTGTGTGTGTGTGTGTGTGTGTGTGTGTGTGTGTGTGTGTGTGTGTGTGAGAGTGAGTGAGAGAGAGAGATAGCAGGAGGAAAAGCGGTAGACGGTATGGTGTGTTCCCCTGATGGTCCTCACTGTTAAAAATAACCGGCTCTGTCTCTCACGTCTCCCAATCTGAGCTCCCCCCCCCCACACACACACAGGAAAAACACATGTAGAAAAATTTGCAAATTTCAAAATTAATCAAAAGGTTTGCATTATTTTTTTTTTGCTGACTAATTTTTGATTCCGAGAAAAAGAAAAAAAAAAAAAAAAGTTCAATAAAATATATATGTGATTCTCCCAATGATTTGAATGATTTTTATATTTTTGCTGATTTTTACATCGTCTTTCGTTTTGTGGGCTTCCAGGACCGAACAAAGAATGTTCAACATTGCAAACACATTTACATTAGCAGGTAAGGGCCTTGGCCAAGGGCCCAGAACTGTCAACTTGGTGGTGCTGGGATTTTAATCAAAAGTCCAACATCTTAACCACTGAGCTACCACCTCCTCCAAATAGTCATGAACACTGAACACCCAGCATGACTATGCCCTTGTACACAAAGCCAGCGCCATGAAGATCTGCTTTCAATGGGATGGAGTGGAAGATCTCCTGCTATAGAGCTTCAACCATATTAAAACACCTTTGAGATTAATTAGAACCCTGATTGCACCCTTGTCCTCCTCACCTACATCAGTACCAGACTTTGACTCGAACAAATCTCAAAATCTTCCCTGAAGAACGGAGGTTATAATAATCACAAACGTGGTAATAATACAAGTTCTTTCTCCAGGAAGACACAGCTCTACCTCTGCCATGTCAATCTGTATTCTATGTGACTCTCAGGACACGCCTCGGTCTCCGTGGTGTTGTGATGCGTCGTATTCACGTAGCGGCAGCGGTGCTGAGAGAACGCGCTCGAGAAACGGTTTAGCGAAGAGAAATCGATCTGCGTATCAAACATCGGTCACTTTGTAAATAAAAGTAGAGCACATCCACTAATAATTATACAGAAATATAGTTTTCTATTGCTGCAAATATGTTAATTATGCACACTTTTTTCAAATCGATGCATCACATCGATTGTAGAAATCGAAATTTAGATTTGAACATGCGCAAAAATCGCTGCCACTTCCTGCAGTCACCAACGGTAGCGCTATGGATTTTTTTTCTTCAAGAATTTCTCTTAAAAGCAGAAAATCCTGACAATTCCGCATATCGAGGGAGTGAATGAATGAATATTGAAATATTAAATCTGTATCTAGACCCCAAATAGAGTCTAACAAATGTAAACTATTTAATCTTTCCATTTATTAAAATTTATTCCATTTATATAAAATATCAATTATATCCATTTATTAAAATTGCCAATATAAATCAATCAATATAATTAAAAGATTATATTGCATCAATTTGATTTATTCCATTGTATTTGTATAAAATATTACAAATTATTATTTGATATTTAAACAAGCAAGCATTTTTATTTAAAATTGTTTTAAAATTGTAAACTGTTAATGGTCACAAAGAAACATAACATAACATAACATAAACCACGTTAATAAAAAAAACGTTCATTTTCTTCCCCGCTAAACCGAGGTACGTACCAAACCATGAATTTCGTGTACCATTACACCCCCAATACTAGGGTTCGGGTTATTAGAGTTAAATATTCCTTTGCAATTAATCGCACGATTGCCATGAGTTCATTCGTTATTAATCGCAACTTAATCGCACATTTGTATCCGTTCTTATATTTCTTATATTAATACTTTAAGCTTTTAATACAATCTAATCAACATAGGCATGGACAAATATGAATGTTCATTATTAGTGAAACCAAACTGAACATAGAGAATGAAAACTAGACTCGTTTCAAAGCTCAAAGATGTTTTTCAAATAACTTGTTCAAATCTGTTTGGCACAAGAAAAAAAAAAGAAAAAAGAAAAATGAAATACCGGGTTTCCATTACTCCCCTTTCTTTGCCCTCAGCAATTTACCTACACAAGCCTGTTCACATTTTCAGATGACAGGGCAACTCAAAAATACTCTTGCAAATGTTTTAATTGTGGTTTTAAATTATGAAATCATCAGGACACCAAACGGGACTTTTGCTTCGTTTCCACACGGACGGGTTTAATTGCCGGATGTGTGGGTGGATTTTGGTGCTTGATTTAAGACTTGGCGCATCAGTAAAACTAAATGTTAGGTAAATGAAAAATATATATAATTTTTTTAAATATCTTTGTAAAGAAAGGACGTTGTGAATAAAAGTGTTGCGTTGAAGGTTTTAATTTCGTCTCTTATTTTAAATAAAAACAATCGAACAGAAATGTGCGCTGCATTAATCGGGCGTTAATGAAATTAGTGCCATTAAAATTTATGAGTTAACGAGTTATATAAAAATGTAGGTCCAGTCTCTTATTGAGGAATCTGATGGCTTCATTGATCACTGCTGCATTGTTCACGGTGTTCACCAATGCTGGAGAACGAGTTCCTGTAGCAATTAGCATGAACTGCTAGACCGACTCGCACATCGCTTACAAAATCAATAACCGCTATACAGCTACAACAGGGGAAAAAAATAAAAACTCTCGGCCTGACAAACAGGTCTCAGGAGAGCCGTTAAATCATTAGCAAGAGCATCGATGAGCGTGTCTTTATCAGCTCCCCGCTGAGGCATAGGGAATTTATTCCTGTAGGTTTTTTTTTATTTTCTGAGGTGTTGGGTGTTAAATTTAAAAGTGCCAGACATCATGAAGAGGGGAAAAAAAAAAAAAAAAAAAAAAAAAAAAAAAAGCTGCTGCTGATAATTTTTTAATGATAAGAAGACGACGACGCTGTAGTTTGAAGAGCTCAGGAGGTGTAGATTAGAGTGTAATTGTTAAAAGAAAATAAACGAGGAATCAGCAGGAGACCTGAAGGCGTTATGCAGCTAATGTGTCTTTTTCTTGAGGGCAGAAAGACGGCGGGATGGAAACGGAGGCTGGAAAAAGAAACTGGTTTTCGGAGAAGGCAATGTGGGCAAACGTGTGTTTGTCCACCAAAATTAACAGTTCGTACGTCACAGGAAAGAGAGTTTGTGATGTCTGGATTCTCGATAAACGTGACTGTCGAAGCAACTCGGTTGTACTATGTAGTATCCAAAACCTTCGCTACACAATTGTACTGGACGTCTCTGAATCCTGTAGTAGGATGAGATTTCCCTTCACTGGAACTCGAACACTGTTCGTCAATAACCACCAGCCATGAAGACATTGGTCTAAAAATATGCAAGGCTCCGTCTCGGAGATCCTGACCTCTCGACTCCACTGAACAGCCTCTGGAATGGACAGGAACACCTATGAAACCCCAGACCTCCTCCTCCTCCTCCTGCAGCTGAATGATCACTCTTCCTCACAGCCAGAGCCATCCCAGAAGATTGGAGCTCATTATAAAAGAGTGAAGCTGAAGTGGTTTGTTCAAAAAGGACGAAAGGGTTTGATGGTCAGGTGTCCAAAGATTTCTGGAACCATTTTTTTGGCAGCATTAAGTGTAACACACACACACACACACACACACACACACACACACACACACACAGTGCATCCTAATGGCTGTGATTAAATAGGCAACAAAGAATTACCATGATATTGAGGTGACTGGGAGTGAAGGAGAACCTCGGAAGCTGATCGGAGCACAGGAAACCCATGAGAGAGAAAGAGAGAAAGAGAGAAAGAGAAAGAGAGAGAGAGAGAGAGAGAGAGAGAGAGACTTGGCAATCGGCTGGAGCAGGTAGTGGAAAGTGGACTCCAGCCACATTACATTCACAACAGTCCTCCCATGCTCGCTGTGTGTGTGTGTGTGTGTGTGTGTGTGTGTGTGTGTGTGTGTGTGTCTCAGTGGGCATCACAGAGTTTTTCCGTTGTTTTCAGCACTGAGGGTGGTTGTGTGTGTTCATGTCTGTTGTAGATGTTCAGGTCTTTTGCTGGACATTTATTAATGAAGTCCAGCTCTCTCTCTCTCACTCTCACTCTCACTCTCACTCTCACTCTCACTCTCACACACACACAGAGAGAGAGAGAAAAATACAAAAAATAGAAATTCTCATAGACTTGATCTACACACACACGCGCGGAAAAACAGAAAAGTAAAGTAACACACAATTAGACTAAAAACTACAGAAAAAGAACACACTCAGTTTAGCTACACACACACACACACCCACCAAACTAAACACCACGAAAAAAAAATAAAGCAAAAAATAAATCACTAAAGGAACACACACGCAATTAAGCTGGAAACTACATAGAAGGAACATGCTCATACACTTTAGCCACACACACACGCACGCACGCGCGCGCTAACCGCTAGCACTAATCCAGCACTGCAGTGTGTAATTAGGGCGATCGTCAGTCAGATCGGTTGCTAAGGCAAATACGCCGTTGTCGTCGTCTCTCCCTGAAATAATCGACACGTTTTGCTAATCGGATCTTGGCAGAGGGTGAAAAAGCTCCTCGGCCAGGGATAATAAGTGATGGAAAAAAGGTCATTGCTGAGAAAAAAAATAAATCTGATTCAAGAACACGATGCTGCTTTATTCCTCCACATTACAGTCAGACAGAATGAGGGCACGCTGGCATCAGGGTGGGTTTCGTCACTCCTAACCAAATCATGACAAATCTGGCGAGCGAAGACGAGGAAAACGATACGAGTGGATACGAGCAACGTCCCGGAACACAAACAGAATGGGGTTAAAGAGCTACAAAGAGAGCGTCGTATTGCTAATAATGGACAGATCTTCATCCTGGGTTATATTCTGGTCAGCTTTTGGAGTGTTTGTGGAGATTTCAGATCTTCATGGTGCTGACTTTGTCATGCTGGAACTCTGAAGGCTCTACTCACACTATATGGCCAAAAGTATTAGGACACCTGACTTTTCCAGCTATATGTGGTTCCTCCCCAAACAAACATTGTATAGGATGTGTTTGGATGCTGGAGCATGAAATTTCCCTTCTCTTGAGGAGACCCAAACCTGACAATACCCCTGTGCACAAAGCCAGCTCCATGAAGAGCCGCTTCAAATGGGTTGGAGTGGAAGATCTAGTGATCTAGAGCTCCAGACATCATGACCTGACTGCACCCTGGGCCTCCTCACCAACGCCCTTGTGGCTGAACCAATCTCCACAAAATCTAGTGGAACATCTTCCCAGAAGAGTGGAACTCATTATAAGAGCAAATGAGCACTACATGTGGAATGGGACGTTAAAAAAGGAGCACAAAGCAATTTTATAGGTGTTTTATGAGCAAAAGTTTGTGGACACTCGACCAGAAGAGTTCTCTCACGCTTTCTGGTAAATATTTTCACAATACAACCTTGAAAAATGTTGGGGAAAAAACAAACAAACAAAAACAAACAAACAAAAAAAAACAGAATCTGCTAAATGGCATAAATGTAAAAAAGTAAAAAATAAATAAAAAATGTTCACTTTGCAACACCCCTCCCCCCCAAAAAAAATAAAATAAATAAATAAATACAAAAATTGTCATATAAATAAATGAAAAAGGTGTTGCACATTAAATGGTTGTCATGGTGCTCGGGCGACGCTGTTGACGAACGGCTGCGCAAAATTTCCGCCAAATAATATTTGACAAACATCATTGTAAGTCATTATTAGTGACGGGAACATCGTGAGCTGAAATCTCATCCGTGTGTGTACGGCGCTCGGCGGGTAAACATGTTGATGCTCACGGTGCACGCGCGTGTGTGTGTGTGTCTGTGTGTGTTTTACTAGGCCCCTGTCCTGCTCTTCTGTGTGAGGGTTCTGGATCAATGCTAATAAGACCATCTGTAACAGTGGCCAGTGGCCAGTTAGAGACAGACACACACACACACACACCTGATGATGCGCTGGGCGGCGTACTGGTGAAGACAGCGGAATTGGGCCGACATGTTGGCCAGAGCTGCTAAGCAGTTGGTGTGCAGGTACTTATCCTGAAAACCAGAACAACACAAATGATGAGGATCTGAAGCTCAGAAGAAACAGAACGATGTGTTCCCTTCCTTTCCCCTTTCATGTTCGTGATTTCATGTCCTTTCATTCTCTTTTCTTGACCTCTGCTTTCTTTTTCATGTCCTGCCCCTTTCTGTCTTTTCTCTCTTGTCCCCCCCCCTTCATTTCTCTTCCCCTCCTGTCCCATTCCTTTATTTTTTTCCTTTTCTTTTCTTTCCTTTCACTTTTTCTTCATTTCCCTTTCATGTCCGGCCCCCTCTCCTTCGCTCTTTCCTATCCTTTCACTTTCTACTTCCCTTCCCTTCGTGATTTCATGTCCTGTCCCGTTCCTCTGTTGTGTGTGGACTGGATCAGTGGAGGAGTCGTACCCTGGTGCGGGTCATGTTGAACTGGATGGTGCGAATCACCACGAGGATCAACAGACTGCCGAGAGAAATCTCCGTCAGAGCCCGCTCTGTGTACCAGCTTATGTTCTTTAGTGTCTGACACACACACACACACACACACACACAAAGAAAAAGGCAAATACAGAGTTTAACTATTGCAGTTCAGAACCTTTTATCAACAAACACCCCACACACACGCTAAAGTACAATAAAGCCTGTGTGGTGCGAATGAGAGGAACAGTGAGAGGGAAATGAGAGAGAAAGTGAGAAATGAGAGGAACAGTGAGAGGAACAGTAAGAGGAACAGTGAAATGAGAGGAACAGTGAGAGAGAAACGAGTGGAACAGTGAAAGGAACAGTGAGATAAATGGATAAAGCATACATGTTTCAGTCTATAAGTTAAACCAGTGGTATAAAGGACCACACCATATATGGAAATGTCATATGAAAATGTATTATTAACACCCAAATGCTACATTTGGCTAAACAGAATTTTTTATTTTATTTTTTAAAGGGACAAATGGCACATTGTGCGTAATGTTTAATTCTGAATCATCGTCTTTCTAGATGATCCATCTGGCCAATCAGAAAAAGGCAAACTATTAAACATAAATGCAGAGAATGAAGAAAAAACAAAACAAAAATGAAAGTCTGATTCAAAATCTATCGCAAGAAATTAATCTGTGGAGAAAAAACGTCAATACGTTCGATCCTAATACATACAAATTCACTTTTAATATAACATACAGAGTACATGGGAAAGGTTTGACAGACAGACAGATCCTAACTTAATTGGTGATAAACGATGTCCACACGTCCTAAAAACACAAGGCAAACCGGTATGGACCGGTTAAACATGGAGGAGTATGTCCTGAACTTCACAGACGTGACGATGGATTACACCCAATACCTTAAAGCAGCAGGAAGTCATGACAGGAAACGCTTTCAGAAGGTATTGTTATAGGGGGCGGGGCTTTGGTGGGGACAGAGGCAAGGAATCAGACTGACTATTAACTATAAACGATGTGATGATGGAGTGATAGAGAGGTGCGGCTGGTGTCGAAGACACGGCTCTGTAAATTCCGTCTATCGTTGTATCTGTCTGTCTGCATCAGCTTTCCAACATTCCTTTCATTCCTTCTTGCCTTTCTTGTGTTCTTGCTTGCCATCTTCCTGCATTTTTTTAATTTCTCTCTTTCTTGCCTTTCTTTCTTCTCCTATCCCTCCGGTTTTGTGTGGAATAGAGAACGCGCGTGCACACGTATATGAGAGAAAGAGAGAGAGAGAGAGAGAGAGAGAGAGAGAGAGAGAGAGAGAGTGTACGAACCACTTCGTGTATGGATCGGTTGAAGGTGTCGTCCTCGGTGAGGATGAGGAGGATGATGAGGGCCATGTACACGTGATGTGAATTTCTTTCCTCCACGTGATAGAGGATCTCCAGGATCGGAATCACCTGGTGAATAGAGACCGAGAGACTTCAATGCCTTCACCACACGGAAAACGGAGAGTAGGTTCCGTTACTATAGAAACTAACATATTAGGAAGCGCCCTGCTCCAAGAGCGTTCAAGCGCTGGTGCTCACCAGGTTCTCCATGTCAGTTCTGGACAGCATGTAGGTCTTCATGTTGGAGTTCTGGTGCAGCAGTGTGTACAGCAGGAGAGTCGCCTGGTCGGACCTCTGCTGCTCACACAGCGCCGTGTACAGGCTGTTGAAGTTGATCTGAAACGTGTGAGGCTGCGGGGATGGAGTAGAGGACGTATCTGCAACACACACACACACAATGAATGTATAGTGGGGAAAAACATTGGTTAAGAAGTTCCTCAGGACACCCATGCTGGATTTGTCCTGCAGGAGGACACAGGACGTGAAATGATCGAGTGACGTGAAGGAGGACATGAGGAACCTTGTGTGTTTTTGAAGCAGGTGATGGCTTGTCTGTAAGGGTTCGGCCAGTCGGGTCCGTCTGTCAGATTGGCCAGGATGAGCAGCAACAACAGGCTCTGATTGGACAGCGGTAACTGGTTGTGTTCCTGCTCCACCCCCGGCTTGGTCCCGGCTCCGCCCAGAGTGAACACGCTCCATAATCCACCTGGGGAGAGGGAGGGAGAGAGAGAGAGAGAGAGGTGGTTTTTAGGTGGAGGAAGAGGAAGTAACATAAGGATCCATTTTTCCTCCAAACCCACATTTCTTTCGCGTCTTCTTAGATTCGTCTTCTACGAATCTAAGAAATGATCGTTTCTCCAAATGCACCGACTTTCCAGGAGAAAGTGAAAGGGCGCCATGATTTCTGCACAGCGTAACAGAAATTGACTTTTGGGCGAAGACGCTGCGACACAACACGATTTTCAGGCCGCTTTTAATACGAGGTTCTGGGTCCTGTGCTTCATCACAGCTGTTCAGGATTTCTCTTGAAAATGCTGCAGGATAGGTCAGGTCACCATGAGGGTGATGGAAGCCCTGACTGTGACTCCAGGACCTCGGCACCTTGCGGTGTGTTTATTTATTTAATGTGCAGTGAGTAACGGCTGTCTCTGATCTAAAATGTATATAAACACACACACACACACACACACACACACACACACGTAGCTCTCAGTGTATCTTTATCCACATCTAGAGTGCCGCTCGCTAATTAGCATGCCGGAGCAGCTCTGGGCCCGGTCTCCCTCTCCCTCTCCCTCACTCACTCACTCATTCACACACACACACACACACACACACACACACGCACGTACGTACGTACGTTCAGTCAGCTGGAGGTCATGTGGTCAGGAGCGATGCGCAGTAATCAATTAGACATCAGAAAACACACCGGCTCCAAATGCCATCCATCTATGAGTTGGCCTTGGAGCACGGATCGTTCACGGTGGGTGTGTGTGTGTGTGTGTGTGTGTGTGTGTGTGTGTGTGTGTGTGTG
>JAAIIK010000098.1:1308493-1333959 GCA_014706435.1 Silurus glanis
CACACACACACACACACACACACACACACACACACACACACACACACGGAGCAGCTGCCTGGATGATGAAGCTCTGAGAGCCGGTCAGGAGCGAGGTGTGTGTCCACTCGAGCATGAGAGACAGCAGGTCAGCACAGGGTCAGTGTGATATACGATGAGTCGTGAGAAAAGTGTGTGTGTGGAAAGACAAGTTGTCAAAGCCTTTAGTATGGGAGGGACATCCTCGGTTTGTCCCTTCGATCACCGATATGGTAGCCAATCGTAGGCCTCGGAGAACCCGCGTATGTAGAAGATGGCAGATGTTTAGCTTTCGTCTGAATGTATACGTTGCTGTGCAGCACAGCAGAGAGAACACACACTTTCTCGGAATTAGGTTTTTTTTTTTTTTTTAATAAGAAGAAACAAATAAAAGCTCAAAGCCGAAACTTACAGGAGAGGAACCTCCACGATGAGATGAACCAAGTTGCAGATCAGCTCCTCCAGCAGATCTTCACTGCTCGTGTCTAGAAAAAAAAAGTAAAAAAAAAAATGTAAATAAAAATTAATTCACACAGAAAAAAAAAAATATTCTATTTCTTTCTGTAAACTACATGGCCAAAGGTATGTGGACACCCGACCGCAACTTTTACATGTACCCTTTTGAACATCTCGTTCCGCATCTAATTCTACGTCAATAAGCGACACTCTTCTGGAAAGACGTTCCACTAGATTTTGTGGAGATATTCAGCCACAAGGGTGTGAGTAAAGTCACATCATGACGTAGATGAGGTGAGGAGGCCCGTTCCAATTCATCCCAAAAGCTGCTCAATAGGGTTGGAGCTCTATAGCAGGAGATCTTGTGGTAGCGGTTTGGTGTGGAATCGGGTATGGTGGGAAAAGTCGGGTGTCCCGATACTTTTGGGCGCAGCGTGTAAAAACCCTGCGTCACAGAAAAGCCTCGGCGCAAACCGGGCCGGAAATACGCTCGTGTCATTCGGTCTAGAAATGTGCTTCCGCACATTACCGCAAGATCCTGGCGCCCTCGTGTGGTAGGTGAACTGTAAGAGCAGCTCTTCCTCGTTCATCTCTCGGATGAAGACTTTGAGCAGGCAGCGCACCAGGAACAGGGCGTTGTGGGCCTGCCAGATGAACAGCTGACTGCAGAAAAAAGAAGAAGAAAAAAAAAGAAAGAAATATTTTAGAAGCCGCTTAGCATGAAAAACATTTACGCTAATTTATGCTTCTTTTAAATGCCCTAAAGATACACAATACGGCCAAAAGTATTGAGATGCCCGACTTTTCCACCCTGATATAGATCTTTCCCAATATGAGAGGCACGCAAATGTGCATCGGAACGTCTTTGGATGCATTCCTTTCTTGAACCAGGAGACCAAAATCTCCTGCTGTAGATCTCCGACCCTGTTGAACATCTATTTATCTGCAAGTGACTTTTCTACCAGCCTAATGAAATGTCACAAATCTCCAAAGAAAATCTAGTGGAACATCTTCCCAGAAGAGTGGAGGTTATCAGTAGAGGGGAAAAAAAAAAAAATAAAAAAAAATAAAAAAAATATGCAGACGATGTAGAACAGAACGTTTTTTTTTTTTTTTTTTTTTTATGATCTTGCGGTGAGGCGTCCACAAACTTTTGGCCATAGAGCGTACAGCTTGAATCCTATACGCCACATGAAGTTTGTACTTACTCTTGGCATTCGGTGGAGATCTTCAGCTCTTTGGTTCTGGCCAGGAACACTCTCACCAAAGCGCTGAAGTTTCCCGATCTGGGATTGTTCTTGACTGAAAAAGATTTTTGAAAAATAATAATAAACAAACAAACAAACAAAAGAAAAATAAACAAATCAGCCCAGTTTAAGGCATGTGCCTCAGAACCCTGAACACAACACAGAACATCTGACAGTGTTATAACTTGTGTAATATGGGTTACATCTCTCATGCTCCAAATCCTATTTTGCTGCATGATGTCCATCAATAAGACACAAGTTTGTGGAGAAAAAAAAAGGAGAAGAAAAGAAAAACAAAACATAATAAAAGACATGGGACGTACTTAAGGTTTTGGCGAGGGGGATGACCGCCTCCTCCAAGAGCTTAGCGTCGCCGCTGAAACAGGAAAAAAAAACAGAAAAGATCAAACGAGGTCAATCCGGATGTATTTTTTCGGTATTTTCAGCAGGTCAAGAAGCTTTTACTGTCTTTTTTTCACCAAACCGTTACCACAAAGATGAAGGCCTGGAATTGTTCTCTTCTCGTGAACTAGGAGACGAAAACCTGTTCCAGCATGACGATACCCCCGTGCACAAATCCAGCTCCATGAAGATCTGCTCTACATGGGTGGGAGAAGATCTACTACACCCCTCCAACCCTATTGACCATGATGAATGTGAACCCTGACTGCACCCCAGGCCTCCTCACCTCATCTACATCAGTACCCGACTGTACTAACACTAACCCATGTGTGCCGAACGAATCTCCACAAAAGTCTAGTGGAACATCGTCCCAGAAGAATGGAGGGAACAGCAAATGGGGACTTTGAGTGGAGATTTTGGAGTGTGTTTGTGGACATTTGTGTTCATCAGCCACAAGTGTGTTAGTAAAGTCCTGTACTGATGTAGATGAGGTAAGAAGGTATGAGGTGCACTCAGTGTTCGCATTCCTCCCGAAAGGTGTTCAGTAGGGTTGGAGCTCTATAGCAGGCCACTTCATCGTCCTCTCTAAACCATATCTTCATGGAACTGGCTTTGTGCACGTCGCTATGCTGGAACTGGTTTGGGTTCATAAATGTTCAAGTGATCGCAATATTTTATTATCCACCCAAATACGTCCTGTACAATTGTGTGCCTCCAGCTTTGTGGTAACAGTTTGGAGAAGAACCACATCTGGCAGGAAAGTTCAGGTGTCCGGGTACTTTTGTCTGTATAGCGGTACATATGCAAATTAAACTTCTTAAGCAGATTTTTTAGCATGGTTTATGATCCTCTAATCAATATTTTGCACTGGTTATTGAAGTTTTATGGTGTATAATATTAACAAATTAAAAAAGTTCATCATCGCCGCTGAACAGTTCGCTGCGTTTCTACCTGAAGGTCTGTGTGGGGGGTGTGTTAGGGTTTGGCGTCGATGGATGTAAACTCATTAACACCCGCTGTGTGCTTTACTGGAGCCTGAAAGTCACTTTGGATCAGCGAGTGCATTGAAATGCAGAGCGCCAAAAGGCAGGTATTCAATTAGAGGAAGATGTTTTCTGCCTCAGGAAAGGAGGGGAGGAAAAATAAAAAAAAAAGCACATGATATTAAAATCCTGAGATTACTGTGTACGTGTGTGTGCGCGCACGTGTGTGTTTGCGTGTGCGTTCTCGTTATGTTCTCCGTTTTGCCCACGTCATTACGCCGTTATGAGAGCGGCCTCTACAGGCGAATCACTGACCAAACATGCTGTTTTTACACACGAGACTGTGCGCTGCACGGAGCACGCTATATTATATTTATCATCTGTAATTTAGTAATTATATAATTATGGTTATGTTACCCTTTAGAACAGACGGTTAAAGGCCTTGCTCAAGGGCCCCCAAGAGCGGCGATAACGGGGCCTCAACCTTCGTGCCATGTGATCTGCCAGATCAGCTCAGCGTCGTACGGGCTGCTGTTGGGGCACATGGGGGCGGAGCTACAAAACGCCAGAGTTTCTCCTAGGAATTAACTTTGTCACAGAAGCTGACGCGTGTGCGTGTGTGTGTGTGTGTGTGTGTGAGAGAGAGATGCACACCTGCAGGAGGGGCTGGTGAAGGTGAACGAGATGAGCTGGTTCCAGAAAGGCTCGTTCTCTGAAATGGGCTCGGGACCGATCAGAGTGCGGATGCTCTGACTCTCGGCCAGGTCGCTCACCTGGCTCGTGTTGGCACCCATAGCTGCCACACACACACACACACACACACACACACACACACACACACACACACACACACGGAAACTTCCTCACAGCCTCATCACCTCACAAGGCGAACTCTGCAGAAACAAAGCGTTCATAAACATTACACTGGTCGTTCAACAGTTACCAAATTTGACATCACAATATATGTAAGGAATAAAAGCTGCAGGGGAGGTGGGGGGGGGGGGGGGTTGGGGGGGAACTGCTATAGATAAATAATCCACGAAACGGTTGTGTAATGAAGTGTAGTTATTACGTTATTATTTTCCTAAATTTGCCTGAAATTATATATTTTTATATTTTATATAATTTTTATCCATTAAAAGTAACATTACGTGTTATAAAACATCCCCAAAACAGTAAAGCGCAAAAAAAATAAAAATTATCAAAATAATGCAGTGAAAGAACCCCCTCGCACTGAAGACTCCTTCCTCCAATGTGAGATAAACACGCTACAGAAAATATAAACAATCTACACAGTGTTTGATTAACCAGCACCTTCTACCAATCAGATGGTGGCGCTGTAGTGTTTTCTAAACCACAACTTATTTTACTGGAACAGGAAGTACAGAGTTAATATAAAACTAGTCGTGTTTATTCAGCGTGTTAATGACCATTCTGAAACTTGATCATTACAGGTGTGTTCTCTGGGGATGAAGAAATGTGAACAAAAGGAGAAGAAAAATCTGCTGGGGGAAAAAAAAAGAAAAAAAAAAGACGTGTGTCTCTCAGCTGACGAGTCCGGAAGAAACGATTCGGATCAGGAAGAACATAACAACAAGGATGATTAAAAGGCAGTAAGAACAGACAAGAAGAGACAGACTCACAGATGGAAAGACACACAAACAAAGACACCGACAGAAAGACAAAAAGACAAACTCTCAGCCGAAAGACACAGATGGACAGACAAAGACTTACAGAAAGACAAAGGCACAGACAGAAAGACACAGATGGACAGAAAGAAAGACACAGATGGACAGACAGAAATGAAGTGCCATGTAGACAGGCAGACCTTAACACACAAAGACAACCAGGTAGACAGAGACAGACAGACAGACAGACAGACAGACAGAATAACCATCAACCTCAAACTTAAGCAAAACAGTTGATTATCGTTTCAGTCCAATCTGCACGGGTCACTCGCTCGTCACATGATCACGCGTGTTAACGTGCTGCTTCCATGTGACGTCATAAAAAACCTCCAGACTCTCGTTTACTCAAATGATATGCTAAAACTTTACACATGGTGAGTTCTACATCCCTGCTCCTGTAAACCTCAACGCTTCCTACATACAAGTTATTGTTTAACCGAGACAGCTGAGCATCTCAGCACACACCCATTAAACACACAGACACACACACACACCCGAAAATGGTTTGAGCGAGAGAAAAAGAAACAGGCGTAACAGGAGCAGGTGTTTGTTCGGCACGTCCGCACCTCGCATCCTGGTCCGATCCAACAGAAGAGTGGAAGGTTGCGAGATCTAATTCCCAGCACTCCGGTGCCTACTGGGCCCTTAAACAAGGCCTTCAGCTACTCAGTCAGAGAAATTACATCAATTAAAAAGTGTTTATACTACTACATACCTGATAACACAGTGACATTTTTTTCTTCGCATGTCCCAGCTTGCTGGATCAGAGTGCAGGGTCAGCCATGATACGGCAACCCTGGAGCACAAACAATTAAGGGCCTCGCTCAGGGGCCCAACAGTGATGATACTGACCTTCCGATCAGTAACCCACAGCCTTAACCACCGAGCTACCACATAAGCACGTTTACCAAACCCAGGAAGCAGCGCCATAACACAGTGGTTAAAACTCAGACGGCCGAGGGTTCAAGCCCCCAGTATCATCAAGTAGTGCCCCTCCTGGGCCCCTGGGCAAGGCCCTTAACCCTCTATGCTCCAAAGGTGCTGTATCATGCGTGACCCTGCCCTTCCCAACATCACTGCGATATACAAAGTAAGAATTATCACTGCTGTAACGTATATATTTAAGTAAAACACCCTAAAGTAGCTTTAAATAGGAAACAGATCAGCCAATGAGAACCAAGAACGTCAGAACGCTTGAATGACGTCATAACCCTTTCGCACCTGGAGTTGGGAAACGGTTTGGCTCGTCATGCTGCACTATTAACCAGCAACTAACTAACTAACTAACTAACTAGTTAGACTGAACCTAAACCACGTGATGCAACCCGGAAGTTTTTAGAACTTGCATGCAAAGATGACAGAGCTGGCTAGTTTCTCCAGAGCTAGTATTAAAACTTAAAAACAAAAACACAATTATTGCATTGCGCGCACTTTTTTTTCTCTTTAAATATGCACATTTACATATAATTATAGATATAATTCAGTGGTCCCGAGCTGTCGCAGATTCACAGTTAGCTTAGCAACCTAGCAAGCCGGCTAAATGAGTGGTGTTTTTTTGCTAACTCACCTACAAAATGGCGACTATGGCAGCGCTGGGTTTTTAATATAAATATGTATAATATCCTTGACGAAAGGTCTTTGTGCCGAAATGCGAACTTATTAAAGGTAAAGCCTCTTCGTCAGGAATGTGTGCTAGCCAGTTCAGCTCGTTAGCTAGCATTCCCCAACCAGTGGCTTTGACGTGCCGTCCACGTCGCCCAGCGACCGTACAGCTGCACCTGAAGTCTTCTTATTCTCATCTCAATAATACCCGCCTCGCGTGCTCTGATTGGCCGGAACTCGAATCATTATTCAATCGGAAAGGCCTATGATGAGGCATCAGCCAATCACAATCACAAAGGGCGGGACTTGTTCGAAGACCAATACGGAAGTAATCAGTGCGTAAATGTAACGTAAAAAACTCGTGGGAAGGATAGTGCGCATGCGTGGTTGCCAATTCTTTGATTTTGACAGGTGAATGGTGAGTAATATATCTTTTTTTAATGTCCTAGGTTTATAATAAAACATTTTGAATAGTCTACACATCTGATTTGATTAATAATAATGAAAACACAATGGATTTTCCAATACTGAATCTGAAAAAACACACATTAAACTTTTTTTCCCCCATTATTTGAACTATAACTTATTATAACTTGGATAGTCATAGAATTAGCTAATCATTTCAGTGTAAATAGAATGAAAACATTATAATGGATATGTCTAGTTACATATCTATATATCATTATACGTATTATAATGAAGATACACAGATCAGCATAACATTATGACCACTTGCTGCTAAAACAGTTCAGACCCGTGGAGCAGCAACAGCATGAACTTCTTCAGCAGTTTGAGCTACAGGAGCTCGTCTGTTTGATCGGACCAGCCTTCGCTCCCCAGGCATCAATGAGCCTCGCCCACCCATGACCCTGTCCCCGGTTCACCACTGTTCCTTCCTTTATGGTGTTAAGAGACACGTGTTCCTTTTGCAATTTGCAATAAACTATGTTATATAATTAGGGATTTACATTTCCCTGAAACGGTCACCTTAGGCAGTTCCTTCCCATTCCATACTTGAACATACACCGTCTGGAATTGCGGCTCATTGGGACCGACATCGAGTCTGATCTGTGTAAGCGTTATTTCGAGAGCAAACAGTCGTCTGGAGTGATATCTAATCAAAGAATGTCCTGCCCAGTCACCGCACCTAAATCCTATTGAAATGGTCTGAGATGAACAAGAAATCTCCAACTAGTGAAGAACATCTTTGGATTCCAAAAGTGTGTAAAGCTGTTCTTCATGATAAAGAAGGAATTTTCTTCTTCTTCTTCCGGCTTCTCCCATTAGGGGTCGATAAAGAAGGAATCTTCTTCTTCTTCTTTCGGCTGCTCCCATTAGGGGTCTCCACAGCGGATCATCCGTCTCCATACCCCCCTGTCCTCCACATCTGCTTCTTTCACACCAACTACCTGCATGTCTTCTCTCACCACATCCATAAACCTCCTCCTTGGTCTTCCTCTTTTCCTCCTTCCTGGCAGCTCCATCCTCAGCATTCTCCTACTGATATACCCCATGTCCCTCCTCTGCACATGTCCAAATCATCTCAATCTCACCTCCCTCACCTTGTCTCCAAAACGTCCTACATGCGCCGTCCCTCTAATAAACTCATTTCTAATCCTGTCTATCCTCATCACTCCCAACGAACATCTCAACATCTTCAGCTCTGCTACCTCCAGCTCCACCTCCTGTCTTTTACTCAATGCCACTGTCTCTAAACCATACAACATCTCAGGTCTCACCACAATCCTAAAGAAGGAATATTGAATGAAAATCAAGTAGAACATCTGGACATAAATAGATTTGTTTGGTCAAAGAAAATAGCGTTGCATTGCATCATTTGTAGTGGATCTACTGTAGGTACAGTATTGTTCAAAATAATAGCAGTACAATGTGACTAACCAGAATAATCCAGGTTTTTAGTATATTTTTTATTGCTACGTGACAAACAAGTTACCAGTAGGTGCAGTAGATTCTCAGAAAACAAACAAGACCCATCATTCATGATATGCACGCTCTTAAGGCTGTGCAATTGGGCAATTAGTTGAAAGGGGTGTGTTCAAAAAAATAGCAGTGTGGCATTCAATCACTGAGGTCATCAATTTTGTGAAAAAACAGGTGTGAATCAGGTGGCCCCTATTTAAGGATGAAGCCAGCACTTGTTGAACATGCATTTGAAAGCCTGAGGAAAATGGGTCGTTCAAGACATTGTTCAGAAGAACAGCGTACTTTGATTAAAAAGTTGATTGGAGAGGGGAAAACCTATAAAGAGGTGCAAAAAATTATAGGCTGTTCAGCTAAAATGATCTCCAATGCCTTAAAATGGAGAGCAAAACCAGAGCGACGTGGAAGAAAACGGAAGACAACCATCAAAATGGATCGAAGAATCACCAGAATGGCAAAGGCTCAGCCAATGATCAGCTCCAGGATGATCAAAGACAGTCTGGAGTTACCTGTAAGTACTGTGACAGTTAGAAGACGTCTGTGTGAAGCTAATCTATTTTCAAGAATCCCCCGCAAAGTCCCTCTGTTAAAAAAAAGGCATGTGCAGAAGAGGTTACAATTTGCCAAAGAACACATCAACTGGCCTAAAGAGAAATGGAGGAACATTTTGTGGACTGATGAGAGTAAAATTGTTCTTTTTGGGTCCAAGGGCCACAGACAGTTTGTGAGACGACCCCCAAACTCTGAATTCAAGCCACACTACACAGTGAAGACAGTGAAGCATGGTGGTGCAAGCATCATGATATGGGCATGTTTCTCCTACTATGGTGTTGGGCCTATTTATCGCATACCAGGGATCATGGATCAGTTTGCATATGTCAAAATACTTGAAGAGGTCATGTTGCCTTATGCTGAAGAGGACATGCCCTTGAAATGGTTGTTTCAACAAGACAATGACCCCAAACACACTAGTAAACGAGCAAAGTCTTGGTTCCAAACCAACAAAATTAATGTTATGGAGTGGCCAGCCCAATCCCCGGACCTTAATCCAATCGAGAACTTGTGGGGTGATATCAAAAATGCTGTTTCTGAAGCAAAACCAAGAAATGTAAATGAATTGTGGAATGTTGTTAAAGAATCATGGAGTGGAATAACAGCTGAGAGGTGCCACAAGTTGGTTGACTCCATGCCACACAGATGTGAAGCAGTTTTAAAAAACTGTGGTCATACAACTAAATAATAGTTTAGTGATTCACAGGATTGCTAAATCCTAGAAATAAAAATGTTTGTACAAAATAGTTTAGAGTTTGTACAGTCAACGGCATACACTGCTATTTTTTTGAACACACCCCTTTCAACTAATTGCTCAATTGCACAGCCTTATGAGCGTGCATATCATGAATGATGGGTCTTGTTTGTTTTCTGAGAATCTACTGCACCAACTGGTAACTTGTTTGCCACGTA
Source organism: Silurus glanis (assembly GCA_014706435.1). Taxonomy (NCBI): domain Eukaryota; kingdom Metazoa; phylum Chordata; class Actinopteri; order Siluriformes; family Siluridae; genus Silurus; species Silurus glanis. The sequence goes on from JAAIIK010000098.1 coordinate 1,318,295, forward strand.
GCAATAAAAAATATACTAAAAACCTGGATTATTCTGGTTAGTCACATTGTACTGCTATTATTTTGAACAATACTGTATACCGCAGGATATTCACAATTCCACAAGGTATAAAAGAGCATGCGTTCTGGGATCAAGCACAACACTCGCAACAAACCAACGGTTATTTGTACACCTTTATTTATAGTTATTTGTACAAAGTATATTACAATACGTTAAAAACAACATTGTGTAAAATGTAGTTTTATTTGACTATTTAAGCATACGGCACTGGCGTCGCTGGCGATTCAGGCACATTTTCCTGTTCAGAAAACAGTACAAAGACACATAACAAATAATCATCATGGCAGATCGAGTTTAAATATGTAACAGTATGTCTGGGGGTTTTTTTTTGTTGTTGTTGGTTAAAAATAGACATTTCTCTCGACTTACCAATTCTATTACCGATACATAGAGTGTTAATCCTACAAAATTATCAGTTCGTTAAAAGAATTTTGGTTTCTAACATATGGGAAATGTTTGACAAGAAAAAAACATGAAGGAAGAGAGAGAGAGAGAGAGAGAGAGAGAGAGAGAGAGAGAGAGGGAGAGGGGAAAAAAAAGAACAACAAACACTAGTCAAAGTTTGTAAAGAAAATGACACCATTCTGATCTGATCTACCTAACTAGAGACGGAAGTGCAATAGTAGTTATCTTAGTGTAAACATTGTTCAGAGGTTCTCCAACCTGCAACATCCCACACCCCCCACACCCCCCCCCAAAAAAAAGTGCGCTCGAGCATAATCCCACGTGGACAACGAAAGGCTCGAGCTTTACAGTCGATATTCATGTGATAAAAGGAAAAAAATATTCACAAACCTATATATAAATTAAGAGATGTTATGATCTCGTTCTCGATCAAACCGAAGGTCGTTACGGAAAGGATCGAGAAAAGAACATGACCTTGAGAGAAGGCGTGCGAGGAGTTTCAGGCTTTTAAAGGTGCATCACGTGAACAGACGTTTCCATAGTACACGATTGTGTTTGTGGGTTTCGTAAGAATATATAAATCACATTTCAGTTAGAACAAAGATTAATGCCTCTTTTAGAAGATTTCTTTTTTGCATCGATGTCTGAGCTGCATAAAGCATGAACATGCCGAGTAAATTCAGCTGAGTGATTTTGTGAAATCCTATTAAAACATACCAAATATTTACCCTTGTGTTTTTAAGCAATATTTGACTTTTTTCATCTTTATTGTTATAATGAATGAACAGTCTGTATAACGCACCTTTTTTAAAAAAACAAACAAACAAAAAGTGGAAAGATAAAATCCTGAGATATCTAGTATTTGTAATGCACAGTATATTCTTTTTAAAACCAGCGCTAGTTTTTTTTTTTATTATTATTATTATTTTTTGGTGAGTGGGAGAAAGTCTCGCTCACTACACGTCGTGTAAACGTTCTCGTTTGGCTCGTTCTGCTCTTTTTATCGCTAATTTAAACCGGTGCTGTGTTGAGCTTCTCGAAGTCCCTAACGTGACCTTCCCTACTCTTTTCTCCCCTGGACTCGGTTTCATTTTTTCTTTAATGAAAAGAAGGCAAGCAGATCAACCGGTCCCGGGGTTTTAAGAGCCAAAATGACAAAAAACGGATCTGCAATCTCTTCGTACGCGTCATTTTCCGAATTATTTAAAAAAAAGAAGCTGAATGAACGTGTAAAATTTGTGTGAAAGGGAGGGAGGGCATTTTGTTGTTCCTCCCACGTCTCAGACGTTTTCGGCTATGGGTTCCTCCCTGATGCTCTCTCTAATATCCGTACGCTTGCGTGGCTTCTGGCGGATGCTCCGACCCGAAGCGATGAGATCGGCGTAGCCTCGGGAGTGAGAGAACGCATAGGCGGAGCGGCGTGATCGAGCGCCACGCTGGAAAGCAGGAACCCTCTTCTTCTGCTCTTCCTCCATCTCGTACTTCTTCCTGTTTCTGAGAACCTACAGGTTGGAAAATAGATGCGCAGATGAGACGCTTGAATGATAATAATTAACCTACAGGAATTCAATGAATTATTAACACTCGTGTGTGTTGGAAGCGCAATAAAAATGTAAAAAACACGATGGAATTTGAGAGTCTTGTAAAATTCATTTGCAATAAAATTGTAATAAAAACTCTATTACACCGTGTTGCATGTCTCTGTGAAACGCGGTTTTGTGAGCTTTATTCCTTCCTATTGCACCACACGACCAGTGTCATACTTTTTACATTTATAATTCTAAGTACTTTAATAATCATTGATGATCTTGAGGAATAGTAATAATGCAGTGATATATGAATCACTGTAGCAGTTATAGACAATTGTTCTCTCACCGGCCCCTGATTTTTTCAACTCTGCTCAAATTAATTTTGGGAAAAAAAAAAATATGCAGCTTGTCGCATCCTCTTACAGAAAATATACAGGTTTACTATTCACTTATTAAACCTATAAACAGGAATTAAAAAAATACCTAGAATTCTCATTTACTGTATTACATGTTTGGAAATCACATGACTGCTATTGTGCTTTTATCATAAAAAACAGGCACAGATGGTCGATTGCTGGAACTATCAGCAAAAATCCATAACAATAGTTTTTCCGGGTTGCCTCTGTGGCTGGAGAGGCTGAGAATTATTCAGTACTCCAGTGGCAGATCACTAAAGCCTGCTGTTTGTATTTTTTTTTTTTAATTAATTTTGGATGTTTTTATTTAATTGGAGTGTGGCTTTTTGTTTCAGTTTGAATACATGCATTTTATTTTCCTCAATATTTATTAATATAATTAATATATTCATATTTGTTTAATTTTGCACATTTTTAAGATTCATTACTGTTGTTTTTTATTCATTTAAAAAACTAATCAGTTGATTAATCTGCTATCAACAACCTGGATATCAGTATCAGTAAAATCGGTCGGCCCCTAATCAAAATTCTTACAGGTTTTCCATTACAAACAAACCAGTCTCCTCTTTCCAAATATGCAGGATTGAAAAGGCAAATGGAAAAGGATTGATCACTACAATCTCTTCGGAACATTGAAGCCGAGTACTTCAACAGGTTAATCCTGTACCTTGTCTCCGACTGTGGGCCAGATGGTCTTACAGAGGAACTGGATACAGACGACTGGCAGGAGGCTGATGCCCACTGTTAGAATGATAGTGAGCCACAGGTACGGCTGGCGAAGTGCATTAGCGGCGACACCTGTGGATGGAAATAATAAAAAAAAAAAGCACTGATTATCAACTGTGCAGTAAATAAATTACGGCTCCCGGGTTCTTGCTCACATGTACGTCATTTACTTTGTAAAGTACCACATGAAGGGAAAAATGAAGACCAGGTCGTCTCCAGAATGGAAGCTGCAACTATTATTATAATCTTATAATCGAGTATGAAAAAACCCTTATTATCAATATAGTGCACTTTATCAGGTGTGAACAAGTTCATTCCCTATATTTGCTGAATTCCTTTCTACCCAAAATTCCATGTCAGGTACAACAATACTAATTGTGTACAGATTGTTTGTGCCGTAGCGGAAGTTCCACCCACAGTTCGCGTAGGAATCGGGCGGATATTAACGCTAACATGACCTAATGCTAGTACTTCCTGTCGCTGTGTAAGTTTAGAGATAGGAAGACTGCTATCTATCTAGGGAAAACAATGTTAATATTTTCGGAAACACCCCTAATATACAATTTTATGAACATTTTACACGAATGGCATTACAGAATGAATCACATACCAGTGAATTTGAAGTTCGATGGGAAGATGACGTGTATTCCTGCACTCTGTATGTCGAACATGATGCCGAAGTAAATGGCTATACTTCCCAACACGGCGAAGCAGTTCACAAAAGTCCAGTACGAGGTGTCCAAGGAGATCTGATCGGTGACAGGAAATGACATGAACAAACAACAAACCACTCGGAAACCATTCAGCACAATTCGTTTCAGGACGCGATACCTGCAGGTTGACGATCATGATGAGCGAGGACGCAGTGACCACAGCGAAGGACTGGTAATCGGACGGCGCTTCTCCGTCCTGCCCCATCGTCTGCAGAAACGCTCCGTATGGGATGAAGAAGATGATGAGGGACGTGAAGATGCCTTGAAAGAGACTGATGAAGAAGTTCTTGTAATTAAACAGCGACCCCTGCTGACCCGGAAGGTACAACCTCGGAAAGCGCAAGCTCAGTTTGTCGTTCACGTCCTACGCGTGAGAAGGGAAAGAAATATTAGTTGAAATACATCTTTAAATCTTATCGACGAGGTAAAATAATGCAGCTGTTCAACAAAGACGTCACCTGATCCAGCAACCCCACAAGGAGGACGGGTAAACTGCTATACAGCACGTTGTAAAGGGTGATGAACCAATCTTCGTAAGCAATCTAGCAAATGACAAAAAATGTCAATATAATAAAGAAAACAAAGCAAAAAAATTTTTCTAAATACAAATTTAATGAATAGAGCAATTAGTAAAAAAAAAAAAAAAAAAACAGAACTTGATTGTGTTACAGGAAATTATGGTTATATTTATAATTATATAATTAAAGGTGAGATGGTTTACTGATCTGCTAGAAGTAGATTTTATGTACTTTTAGTTTTTAAAAAAGTTCAATTTTAGTAGTTTAATGGTTTCAAATAGTTTAAAACCTGTAATTTTACTTTTAGGATTGATGGTTTTTTTTTTTAAGTATGTTTTCTTTGAAATATTGTACTTAAACTCATTTTAAATCATATCTGTTTCCAAGTAATAAATAAATAAATAAATAAATAATTTTACTGAGTAAATGTTAAAATGACCTACTTTTTATTTGTTACTTTTACTTTAAATCACCAAAAAAAATCACACCATCTCAATTAAAATCAGAAGGTGTTCCTAGGGAGCAATCTGCATTTCGTCCCTCACCTGTGCAGAATATCCACTGAAAAACGAGTACCAGAAGTGAACCAGGGTGAAGGCGAAGTTCTTGAAAAAGAAGAAGCGCAAGAACTTGCACATGCGGATGTAGGACCAGCGGCCGTGCACCAGCAGGAGGCGCTGAAGGTAGCGGAACTGAGCGAGTGCGTAGTCACTGGACATCACCGCCTGCATGCCTTCTTGCCCGCTGATTCCCACGCCGATGTCTGCAGCTGCAGAACGACAGGAAAAGTCGTGTTATAGGAGATCATTACTTTGGAACTACTCTGACTTTAAGATGCCCTTTTGGCTGCTCACTCTTTATCATGTTGACGTCGTTGGCTCCATCGCCGATGGACAGGGTGACGGCGTTCTTGTAGCGCTTCACCAAGCTCACCACGTTGGCCTTCTGTTTCGGGGTGACGCGGCAGCAGATGACGGAGCTGCACTCACACGCCATGTCCACAAAGTCACGCTGCCTCATCTCTTTCTCCCAGTCGTTCAGGGGTTGGCCGTCCTGAGGGTTGGAAGGGGGAACGCGCTTCCCGAGACGCCGGAGGCGCAGACGGCGACGCTTCTTTTTCTTCTCATACAGAATCTCGTTCTGCAGACCAAAACAAGTGAGAGAGAAAAAGAGAGAGTGAAAGAGAGTAGAAAGTGTTTAGTGTTGATGAAGGTTGTTTGGCCTCCAAACAAAATGCTAACGGTTTTTGGAACCGGTTTCCGCAAGCTGATTTATTACAAAATTACGTCTGGGTTTCATGAGGGTCTGTATTCTATTTCTCTCTCTCTATCCTTTACTTTGTGTCTGTCTGGTTTGTGTCCGTGTCTCTGTTTTTCTCAGCATCTCTTTCTCTCCGTGCCAGCCTCTTTCCCCAACAGACGTTCTCAATGTCTGTCTTGGGCTCACTCCAACATTCATCCTTTGTCTCTTTTGCTGTCTTCCATTCTTATGATCTTTTTGTATCTATTACTCTGTGACTCTCACTTTGCTATCTGTCTCTTTTTCCATCTCGGCTTCTCTCTGTATCTCTTTCCAGATTTCTAGATCTGTTTCTCACTCGTTGGCTCTCTCACTCTCTGCCATGTCGCTCTGTGTGGCTTTGTCTCTCTGTCTGTCCATTTAGATACTTACACTGACCAAGCATAACTTTATAGTCACGTATTAGCATAACATTGTGACCACCTGCCTAATATCGTGTTGGTCCCCTTTTGCTGCTAAAACAGTTCAGACCCGTGGAGCATCAACAGCATGAACTTCTTCAGCAGTTTGGGCTACAGGAGCACGTCTGTTGGGTCGGACCACGTGCATCAATGAGCCTCGACCGCCCACGACCCTGTCGCCGGTTCACCACTGTTCCTTCCTTGGAGCACTTGGTGTCCTGCAGAGCTGCAGTTTTAATGACGCTCTGATCCAGTCGTCTAGACGCCACAATTTGTCAAACTCTCAAATCCTTACGCAGATTTTTCCTGCTTATAGCATGTCAGGACAAAGTGTTCACATGCTGCCTGATAAATAAATCCACCCACTAACAGGTGCCATGATGAAGTGGTCATCATGTTCTTCACTTCACCAGCAATAAAGTTCTGCCTGACTTTCGTATGTGATTACGTGTATTGTGACACACTGGATGAAATGTATCTTCTCACCAGCCATCCTCCTGTAATGATGAGAGCGTTCTTGCCAGAGTCGGGGAAAAACTGCTCCTGTATCTTGCCCTTGCGTCCTAAATCAGTCTCGCTTCTCCGCTTGGCCTGTCTGTCAAACAACTTCTGACTACAAAAAAAAAAAAAAGAAGACAGAAATGGTGACAAATGCAAGATACCTCTCTTTCACTCGATCTCTCTCTCGTACACAATTGCAAAAAGCAGCCAAAAAAAATGTGCATAGACCATCAGGACACTTACTTTACATCCTCTCCGTAGTGAATATTCATGTCATTCGTCAGCAGCTCACAAGAATAGCCAATGTTCTCAGCGGTCTCTGTTCAACCAGGAAGCACATTAATTACTCATGCCAAAATAAAAACACTGTCCACAAATTATACTTCAGCTGCCCACTGACCTTTCTTATCCCCAGTAAGAACCCAAAGTTTGATCTCAGCCTTGGCCAGGTTGGCAATGGTCTCTGGAACTCCATCTTGAAGCTTGTCTTCAATGGCGGTCGCTCCGATCAGCTGCAGAAATGTAGAAACAAAACCAAGTCATCAAAACCATATTAAATATATTTTTTTTTATACTGGGGTAAATTAAATCAATACGAAGCACACAATCAGAACAAACGTGTCTGTAATGGTGAATGGAAAAAAAAATTATGCGCTTGTATGCAAAATTAAAATGTAATTACATCAAAATAATAATCTAAATATAATCTAATTCTTGCTAAATTAAGCAGACTCGTTACACGCTATAATGCCACAATGCATCGGTGGAAACTATGAGGTTAAAAGGCATGCGGAAAACAAAGCAACGCGTTTACCATCAGGTTCGTCTCGATGAGTTCGTAGACTGCATCCAGAGCCTCGTCCCGGTTGGACATGACCACGCTGGCCTCCTTGTGTTTATGAGTCCATACTTCGAACTCGGCGTTGCTGATGTCTTTATAACACAGGCACAATGTGCGCAGAGTCTCGTTGGCAAAAATCTACAAAAGATATTACGTCGGATGAAATTTCACAGTTTATGCTTCAATGCTGATTTGCTACCACCATCATCATCTTTGACCTGATTGTATACTAGAGGTCGACCGATTCATCGGTTCAGCGCGCCCTCTAGAGGCGAATCAATGACACCACGTGCTGTTTATTTGAAGTGTCATTTTTTAAAATTCGTTACTTTTTGTTTCAGTTGGAATCCATGCTTTTTTTCCCTTAATATTTATTTATATTATTAATGTATTAATATTTAATTATTAGACATGTTTAATAAAGTTATTGATTAATCGGTTATCGGCAAGTATGATCCAGCCTAGCTATCGGTAAAATCCAAATCGGTCAACCTCTAGCGTCAACTACAGATCATTTCATATATTAAATATAACGAGTACGAGATCACACTTACGTTTAGAGCCTCCTCTGTGGTCGCTGTGTGTAATGAGGCAGGACTGAGGCGCTGGTAGATCACAGTGTCGGCTCCTTTACAGTACAGTCGAATACGACCGTCTGGAAGCCGCACTGTTTGGGGGGGGGGGGACATTTTTTCTAGATTATTAATGTGATTATTCACAATATTGAATACTGGCATAATAATTTACTAATGATAATCAATTTTCACAGTTCTGATTTTATCCATGAGGTATTTTCCTGTTTCTTTTATTGATCTATTGGACTATCATTAATACAGTTCAGCAAAACAACAAAAAAGATACAGATGTGAGAAGAAATGTAGGGAGAAATCCAGATTTCTGTATATGTAAAGAGGAAACACTACCAAACTCCACACACTTTCTGTTTTTCCTGATAAACTGTGTAGACTCTGTACTGCATACTGGCATATTGGTATATAATCAACACAATGTTTGATCTGAGAAATCAGAGTTACTGTTGCCACCCTGAGGTTGATTTTCATGTAACTGTACATCCTAAAGTGTTTTAATCCTCTATTAGAGCAATCGGACAAATCTAAAACGTATTTTTATTCAAGAAAGAAAACTGGACCTTGAATGTTGTAATGACTTCCTGCTATATTTTATGAGTTGCTCTTCTGACTACGCGAGTTACCACGTCTGCGATTTGATCATAGACAGCAAGTTCGCAACGAGGAAACGTGAAATCCTGACAAGAGATCAGGAAGAACTCAACCCCCGAAAATGTCTAGAACATTCAGCAATTTGTGCATGATGATCGTCGGAGAACAATCGACGTGATCTCACTTCCGTACCCAACCTACTCGCCAGATTTGGCTCCTGTGGACTTCACCCTCTTCCTGAAGATGATCTCCAAAAGCTCAAAGGTCGTCGTTTTGACACCATTGTGGAGATCCTTGCGCGATTCGGAGAAGGTGCTCGGCAGGAACGCTGGGAGCACTGTATTGCTGTGCAGGGGGACTATTTTGAAGGTGATGGTGTGGACATGTAGATAGATAAAGTACTTCCTTGTAAACAGAGCGAGTCTTTTAGATACCACCTCGTAAATTAAAGCAGCTATAAAAATTACATTTCAACAATCAGAAACCTCTATTGCTTTTCGGAAACCAAAAATGTAGTGTGGCCAAAACTTACTGAAGACCAAAAAAAGATGTGAGAAGATTCCGAGAAGAGAAGATTCTCATCAAGCATGCAAGAAAGGAGGTTTAAAAACCTGTAAATTACCTGTAAATAATTTCTCTGCTACAGAAACACGTTCCTATAAAAACTGAAATTCATAAGAAATTCCTATCAGCGCTATTCTATAAGATATTATATTTTACTGGTAGATCTTCTGCACTGAGGCCTTCATCTCCATGTAGTAAAACCATGGCATGACCCCTAAAACAGCCACTGTACTCGATTTACAGTCATTTCAACCTGCGAGCTACAGATACTGCAGATTCTCACTGTTTGTGGCTGGTGTGGGTTGATAAGAGCAACAGTTCAAGTTGTGTGAAAATACTTTGGCTTCGAAGCAAATAAGTCTGGAAAGCCAAATCACACCAGCAGGCCAGTATGCAAAAGATCCTAGAGAGCAGAGCCGACACTGTCCGCTAAAAACCGACAGATTTCACAGCAAACCGAAAGGTCAGACGTGTCGCAGATGTCACCGAAGATTACGTGCGCAGTGTCAGAAACAACTATTTTCCAAAGGAAATTCGTGTAAGGAGTTGTAATGGTTGACAAACCAAACAAATGAGTGCGCAAAGGAGCAGCTGAAGGGGCTTTAAATAGTGATGAGTCAGCAAGGAGCATGGAGTGAAAAAGAAAGTGCACTGTAGTGTAAACCTAGAGCACTCACAGACGACAGACATGCGTTTTCGGTCGCTGTTGAAGTCTAGGAGAGCGAGCATCTCGTATGTGGCCTCCGTCCCCATCTCACTGATGGTGATGGTGTCCTGAGTGCGCGACAGGAACACAAAGCCAAAGCAGCGAGCCGCTGTGACCAAAGCGCCTTCATCCGGAGACGCAGCCTGGTACACCAGCTCACCTGAGAAAGAGGGAACCATCAAGACAACAATCGATTCAAGAGAACGCTCCTGTGGCCATGATGCCTCCACAGAACAGTGAAAATTCATTTTAATAAATGTACCCTATACAGACACCTGAACTTTCCTCCAATAAAATATTGCGTGCACTTGAACTTAGAAACCCAAACCTGTTCCAGCATAGCGATGTGCACAAAGCCATGAAGATATGGTTTGGAGAGGAAGATCGTTAATTGGCCTACTATAGAGCTCCATCCCTACTAAACACCTTTGAGATGAATGTGAACACTGGCTGCACCCCAGACCTTCTCACCTCACCTACATCAGTTCCTTACTTTACTAACACCCCTTGTGGCTGATGACCACAAATGTCTATGGGACGAAATGTGGAATGCGATGCTCAAAAAGCACAGCTTTCCGCAAACTATTGGCAACATAGCGTATGTTCAACTTCTTACCATCCTTATGCTCTGCCATAACGGTGTGGCAGAGTGAAAGCAACTTGAAGAACTCCAGCACGTCTTGGTCTTTTTTCAATCGGATGACGGAAACGAGCTTGGTGTCGGAGAACTGGAAATTTCTGTCTACGTACTTGTTCCAGCTGAAGTCAACAGGCTGCACAGGGAAAATTCAGATACTCGTGAGCCTCCAAATCAGCATTGATATGTAAAAGTACAGTATATTTATTATGTAGTAAGAAAGAAATATGCTTAGTACGTTTGCATGGGCCACAGTCACTCCGTCTTTAGTGATCGGATTTCCTTCGGATCAGAGAAAAAGAGGCATGTTTAGTCAGGGTTCCTGCAGGTTTCTTTTTAAGACCTTTTTAAGACCTGTATCAATTCGTACCAAATCAATATCAAATTTGCACCAATAACAGGAAGCTGATTGGCTGTTGCATGTTGGTCTCATTTGTAATTGTAATACAGTGAATTATATTTGGACCGGCGAAAGAAAGAACAACAACAAAGAACAAACAAAACCATTTTAAAGTGCTACGGGAGCATTTCAATGATCATTAGAGGTACATGGACATCGGAAAAGAAAGAGCTGCTTTAAATGATTTAAGACCTACTGTACAGTGAATTTAAGACTTTCGAAAGGCCTAGAATTGAGATTTGTAGCCTTTTTTTTATATGATAAATTATTATGCACAGCCAAGGTATTAAAAAAATATATGTTAGCACAATACACTAGGGGGATGTGTACCATTAAAAACAATGACCAACAATATTTATTATTATACAGCAAGAAAAAATTCACAGTAATAACATGTACTGATGTGGTTTTTTTTACTTATTCTTTTTTTCCACAAAGCCCTGGCACTGGAGACTCCTTCCTAACCAAACATGTCTCCTCAAAACCAGTTATACGGCATGTCTGCGTGTTTCTACAGCAAATATTTGTATTAGAACTAGTGCATTCGTATAAATATAATGAATATATATTATTGACAGAGCGGAAACTTCTATCAGAGGCGCGATTGCAGTCTCTAAGATTTTTTTTCTGACCAATCAGAAAAGAGAATTCAAAAGTTGTCTGGTACAAGAGTGACTGTTTAAACCCTTGTTGAATATGTGACTCAACTGTGGTAAATGAATTCCTCTGAAACTTAAACCTGATGCACAACACACACACACACACATGGCCAAAGTTACTAGTGTGTAACAGTATCTCAACACCGATCCCCTGAACGACAAATTGTCCAGGGTTCAAACAACCACACCTGAGCTGAGATCCAGGGATTGGGTGTTTTAGGGTTAAGCTCATCTGATCTTCATGTACTGTAAACACTGAGCCGGTTTGATCAAGCTGAGGCCCAGCGAACACACCAGCCAGAGCTCAACCTTTATATCATCATCCAACAGCAGTCGTATTCCACTGAATAATTCATACCAAGCAAATAAAAGTTTCTGATTTGAGGTTTCAGGCGTACCCAGGATGTCTGCGCTATCTCAGAGCTCGAGAGGAATCATCTCACCTGTTAGCTCACTTTCAACCACAGAAGCATTACGTGACGCTGCGGTGCGCTTACCGTACGTGACGCCGCTGATGGTGCACTTCTTGAAGGCCATGATGTTCTGCGTGAGAGTACCCGTCTTGTCTGAGAAGATGTACTCGATCTGGCCGAGCTGCTCGTTCAGCGTGGTGGTACGAGCCTTGGCTGGGGTGTCCTTCTCAGCGTAGTACATCTGCAGATCCCAGTTTATGAACTTGCTCTGACCCAGACGGATCACCTCCACACTGAGCGTGAAAGAGAGAGGGATAGAGGAGAAGTTGGGAGTCAGCATTGTTTCAGTAATAAAACCCATTTTGGGGTTGGACGCTACAGGAAAACGACTTGAAAATGTTTCATTTACATTACATTTATGGCATTTGGAGAACGCACTCATCCAGAGAGATACAACTTGAGCAGTTAAGAGTTAAGAACCTTTCCTGAGGTTCCAGCAGTGGCAGCTTAGAGGTACTGGGATTTCAAACTTCTCATACTTTTCCTTGATCATATTTTCCATTTCACATATAAATATAAGTATGAATATATTTACCTCACATAGAGTGAGATGGGCACCATAGTGTTAAGGACGATGATGTAGCCCCAGAAGGTAAGGAACCCTCTGTAAGACGACGGCTGGTTTAGGCCGTCGTACAGATACCAGGCCTTAACACCGATTTCGTCGTACCAGAACGAGTGTCCTATCCCCAGGCCGGCACAGATCAGGATTAGCATCACGAAAATCTGCGTACAACCAAGACAACAACCAGTTTATTCCCTTATTCTTTAATGAGATACAAGAAGAATTCAGAGAAACACAGAAATCAGCTGAACAGGATTCATGAGCGAGATCAGGAAATGCGGTAAGTAGATAGTAGGAGGTTACAATGTTAGTCTGTGAACGCTAAGCTTTAGTAGTACAAACGATAAATTACTGTCTATTTGGCCATGTAAACACTAAACACTTCCCGGAACGCAAATAAATGCCGGGCTAAATAACGCAGGTCGAATCGTCTTACATTTTGCTCAAGCGCAGTACAGGGACACGAGTGTTTTCAGACGTTTCAATGTGGATGAGCAAATTGTGGGAAACATCTGAAAATTGAAGTGTGGAGTTTTTTTTTGCAAAAGCTCTGTTTTCAAATGTATCCAGATTAGTGTAGTGTGTGTAGTGTTTTGTAGACCAAAATTTCAGCATGTAATAAATTGAAATAACAAAAAAACAAAAATAGGCCAAACTCCAAAACTCAAAATATTCACTTTTCACAAAATAATTAGTCAGGAAACATGTTCATTCAGAAAAATGTAAATGAGGGTTGGGTCATGCATCAACCAGAAGAAACAAATGATAGAATAACGCTGCTGTTCAGAAGTCTCACCGTGTACACCATGTAGTTCATAAGATAATCTATCTTGGTGCGTTTGAACCGTGTCTTTCCGCCATTCCTCATAATCTTAGTGTCCGCTCCTTCAAAAGGAAAAACGCAATTCATTTTGTAAAAACTATTCGTATTTAATCACAATGTATGTGTGTGAACTGCTTATAATTAATCTGGATTTATCTGCCATACAGGTCAGATTAAGTACTGTATTACCGGACCTGCATATATGACGAGTCCTCGGCACTCCTCCGTGTTGCGGACCGTGCAGCCTCTGAGCAGCATGTTATCCAGGTCCAGTGAGTATGACTCCTTGTTCCACTGCATAGTGCCAGTGAACTTATCCAAGCGGTTATTTGGTTCTTCGCAAATGATCATGGCTGCAAGACAGATGCAAAGAAGAGTTATGAGACCGTATAAGATGTCTGCTCACTAGAGCATGTGTATGCTGCTTCTTTTTGAAGATCTCCACATTTAGTCTTCATTCGCCGTCGTAATAACCCCTTTTTACTTTCCTAGGAAGATGTTGCACTACATTCTGCAGTGTGCTTGTGGAGATTTTGTCTGGGTTCCAATTCATCATGTTTAATAGGGATGAGGTCAGAGCTCTACAGCAGGCCATTTAAGATCTTCTATTACCACCCACGGAAAAGATATCTTCCTGGAGCTGGCTTTGTGTAAGCACAGGAACAGGTTTGGGTCTCCTAGATCGAGCGAAGGGAAACTACTACATCTAAAGACATCTTATATAAAGTGTGTGCCTCCAACTTTGAGGTAAATGTTTGCAGAAGAACCAAATATGGGTGGAAATGCAGGCGTCCCAATAATTTTGGCCAAACAATGCATTATAGGATAGAGATGAACAAGGTGTGGATCTCTACTGTAGGACTAAATATCACGTCAGTCAATAGGGCTTTAACTATTTTAATAATATAAATGAATTTTGTCACATAAATGATGTTTACCATCAAAATCCGCCAGCTGTTTCTCCTCCTGCATCCTCTCATGGGTCACCTTCAATCCCATCTTAAACTTCAGATTAGTCTCTCTGGAGGAAAACGGAGAGGAATATAGAAACAAAAAATCGTTCGTCTTTTTTTTTTTTTTTTTTTGTGTTCGAGCACAACAGAGTAAAATGGGTTCACCCGAGCATTTCTTTTAAAAATGCTCCATGCGCCATTCAACAATAGCGGTATTACGTCGCATAATCGCCCTTGTACGTTTCTGACTCATTCCTTTTCTCTGATGTGCAACAATTCAGCATTCATAACCATCATAATCATTGAAAAAACATGGGACAGCAGAGTCGAGTTTCTGCCTCATCAATGAAACCAAAGATGGAGCGAGAAAAGAAAGCCAATATTGACTGCTCACAATAACATGCAGCCCGAAAGGAATAGTGAAATATTATACTAAAAACACTGCGCATTTAACAGGTGGGGAAGACAACAGGGACATGTCCGCCACGTCACGTGTCACGCCTTTGTTGTGTATTTAAAAACACTCTCAAACCAAATATTTGTCCATTTATCCACGATCGGTGCTTTGTTTAAGCAGCATGATGCATAAATATGTGAAATAAAGCATCATGTAATATACTCTTCTCTGAACAGGCGCAATCATTCAAAGTCAAATTACTGACTTAAATTATCGGTTTCTCACATATCAGATTTAGGACCCAGATAAAAGATATCTATATTTAAAAAAAAAAAAAAAAAGTCTAATAGTCTAATCTTAAATTGCAAGATTCACATTTCACTAATTTTTTATTGTACTGCTACACGACTTCAATTGAAACTAATGTTCTTAAGTTTCAATTTACATTTAAAACACTGCATTTAAGAAAAAAGGAAGAAAAAAGTGCCGTCGGCTATTTTTCTGCTTGGCTGAGTGTTTTTCACACGCCCTCAAATCAAATATTTGGCCAATTGCCTAATCTCCATGCCAGCATGGCGGTGTTTTGTTCACGTATCACATGATGCATCAATTTGTGAAGTAACACCAAGTTATATAATAATAAACTCTTCTCTATAAAGGTGTGTGCAATAACATTAACTTATGATTTTTCTTTTTTAATGTATAACATTTTCAATGATATGGAGTCCGAGTCACTCATGATGGGTCTTAATGGAGTCTGAGTTGCTCTTAATAGATTTAGAGTTGGTCTTAATGGGTTTTAATGGAGTCTGAGTGGTTTTTAATGGAGTCTGAGCGGTTCTTAATGGAGTCTGAGCGGTTCTTAATGGAGTCAAAGTCGCTCTTAATGGAGTCTGAG
>JAAIIK010000098.1:1336493-1347295 GCA_014706435.1 Silurus glanis
ATATGTGTATATATATATATATAAGGCATTTGGCAGACGCCCTTATCCAGAGCGGCTTACAATGATCTAATCAGTATAACTGAGATGCTGAGGGTCAAGGGCATTGTTCAAGGGCCCAGGAGCAGCAGCTCGGTGGTGCTGGGATTTGAAATCATGACCTTCAGTTCAGGAGTCCATCATTACTATTTTCACAGCAAAAGAGCATTTTAGAAACTATTCATGAAAATTATTCCATACAGGGAAGTAAAAGCACCAGCGTGCTTCCTTAAGAAAATAATTATTAGGCTACAAATTTTGTTTGCTAGAAAACAAACAAACAAACAAACAAACAAACAAACAAATAAAAAGGGTTGGGTGACGACTGCTAACATTTTGGTCCAGAGCGTTATTAATCTCTTTGTGCATCACATAGCTAGAATATTTATTTTCTATTCAAAAGTTAAACTATATCGACACCATGTAAATGTTTGTTGAAATACACAAAGGCGGTTTGCCCTCCCCAGACAAATACCGCTCCTATGATACTACTCCTCCTCTTATATCCATACTTAAACATCACTTACATCAATTTACTTTTCTATGAAAAACTTTCAGACTTCCGAGTCATTACATTTACACCTTTTAAATATCTTTAAATACATAAATATCTTTTCTTTCGCATTGCTACAGTCTAAATAAATCTATATTAACACTAAACGTTGCACTTTAACTAGTGGCCTTGTTGGTTTTGGGTTGTCAAAAAAAATATATATTTTCATTTTTAATTAATTTTCAATTTATCTCCTTTCGCAAAGTGTTTTATAACCAAAAAAATGTAATAAATAAATAACGTCATGCTTCGATAAATCACACTCCCACTGATTCTGCATTATGGTGAATTGCATTTTCATTATATATGTAATTAAATGACTAATTATATCATACTGGATAATATGTATAATAGTAATAATATGCATGTTATTGTATTGTGTGTGACATTATGTTCTACAATACTGTTAATTTTCTTACTATTGTACATATCATATAATGAACTATTTAATAATTGTATATTGTTATAATTTAATAGAAAAATCGTCTTGGTCCATGATGCAAAAAAAAAAAAAAAAAAAAAAAAAAAAAAGTTAAGAACCACTGCTGTACTGTATATGGCTGAAATGACAATAAAATCCACTTGACTTGACTTTTGGTTTGATCTTCGTATAAAATCTGCTCTATTAGTAGCTGCAAGTGGGAGAAACCGACTACTGTATACTCATTCACTTTAACTACTTGGGATCGTTTCAGATTGGACGTGTAAAAAAAAAAAAAAAAACAGTGTGCAGTGCGGATCCGCGTCGTACCTGCAGGATCAACAAGATGAGGAAGTAGAAATTGGCTGCTCTTTTGAACTGCTCCAATAGGTTCAGGGGGAGGAAGGTGAAGAAGTTGTACTTATACGTTCTGATTCCATTTCCCTAGAAAACAAACAACACAAACTTGAGATCGTTCAACATCAGCAGATTTTTTTTTTCCCCTCTTATGAACATGTGCTCGTAACAGATACTGCTACGCGTGTGTCACGGACACGTGACAGATCTCTTCCTGATACAGCTGAGTCACAGTGACTGACTATAAGCAGGATTAAGTCGGTAAACGATGAAGGAAGTGATCAGACATTCCTGTTGAGCAGGAAACAGATGCCTGAAATAGTCCATGCCTGTCCTAAATGAGCATCGTGAAAAAAAAATCTACTTATCGTGCATTTTACATAAAGATCTACGTAATGCATAATTATTTAAAAAAATCATTAAGAAAAATAGATCACAATCATGATACGTTAATCTCTTAATCTTAATGTTGGGATTAAGATGTGATTATTCATATCTGCTGACTCTGACTGATGCCTTTTGATAAAAATCCTTTGCAAAATCGCTGCTGTTGCGTCCGTGTTTCGTTACATTGGACTTTCATTGGACTTTTTTGTCGCGTCATGCTGAGAATGAAGATGAACAAGTTAGAAGTAAGTGAGATAATCAACGGAGCAGGTTTATTTTTAAACCACGGGATCCAAAGCCGTACTGAACGCACACGTTCCTCGGAAATGCATGCAAATTCGAGCAAAAACAGAAGCTCCAGCCCCTCTTAAGATCTCTTTCATCTCCTTTCCTCTCTTATTCTTTCCTTTCCTTTCCTCGTCATGCTTGGCTTCTAACGCTCACGCACCACTCTTTCACGACCCACCAGGTTTAAAAAAGGTGCACTTACAGAGTACTTGCTCTTCTTGAAGCACAAAAACGTCTTCTTCTTGAATTCGGGGAGATTGCAAAAATCTCTGTCGTTCGCTTTGATCTTCCATCCTGCTTCTATAAACAGGGGAAAAAAAATAACACGACTGAATAAAAGCAACAAAACTCAACGATCTTGTTGATCAATTCTGCGTCGCATTTAATGATTCGAAATTTACATATTTAAATATATATTATAATTTTTTTTTTTTTTTATTCTATTCACAATGAAAACAACTCTCAAGGTCTGCAACAGTGTTTCTCTTATTCACACTTCTGTTACTGGCCTGTACGAGGGGAATGATAGGAACAGAGACACTAACCAGGTTCCAAGGCAGGGACACTCGGTTGTACCTCTTCGTCCTCAGGCTCCACCTCGTCATCAGTCTCGTCATCACTGTATGGCATCACCTCATCATCGGGCGACAGGGAGTCCTCCGAGTCCACACGAGGGCGACTCATCTTGAACGGTTGCTATCGAGCTAAAGAAAGGGAGAAGGAACGACCGAGACGTTAGGACTCAAACAAAGAGGAAGTTATCAACTTATATTTCTTACCGAAAATGTTCTCAGTTTGTAGAATGAATAAGGTGTAAATTAGGGTTGTGCGATATGATAAAAATATTATATAGTGATACTGAAGAGTCTTTTTTCTGATAAACTGTTTCTATTTTGACGATGCTTGTATTTTTAGCTGCAAAAACAATGGACCTTAAAATCAAAGGATTTTTGTCTTTTGCTCGATTTAATGTTTCAAAAGAAAAAAAAATCTTTTGAAGTTTTGAAAAAAAACTCTTCAGATCAAAAATCCAGTCCGAGTTTCAAATTTCAAATTTTTTTGTTATTTTTATTTGTAAAAATCTAATAAAAAAAAAAAAAACATTAAGTGAATTTTTTTATATTTATTTTTTTCTACAAATTTAACAAAAAAAAATAAAAAACATCTGTACAAAGATTCAGTACAAAACCTTAACATATAATCACGATCTTTGTAAAAATGTATTGCACACTGTAATGCACCTACTGAGTATAATTTGCCAATCCTAATATGCTTTTTTTTTTTAAATGATGCAACAATGAAAACGATTCCCATTATCAGATTTCTTATCTCCAACCATTGTGTAAAAAGCACAAGCAGAACAGAACGTCAGCACGATAGGAGATTTCGACTTGCTGAGGCCTCCTACACGAGGCTATAGGTTTCACCTGCCACCACGTTCTTCTAAAAACTATTTCAGTGTTGAGAAACACGATGCAAATTTAGCACAAGTGACCGGGTCGATTTCTGCATACATGTAAAAATGTGACGCAATGAGCGGATGTTTTCTGTGCTCTTGTTTGAACTTAAATTTAGAGCATCTCTGCCTGGTGTATGCATTTGGAGTACAGGAAAAGAGTTGTAGGTGAATCCAAAGCGCTACGCTGTAATCTACATTGTCCTCATGTCTATTTAAATAGGGTTTGACTTATTTACTAATAGCAAATGTCTTACAATATTTAAGAGCGTCACTCAGGTTTAGAACAGAGCCTCTCGTTGTGGAAAATGTCAGCTCTGCCGTGGGAAAAGCCAATTCCCTGGTCTCCTATTACACGCCTGTAACGAGCCACTCTTTTCAGTTGGACTGTTTTCTAGACCTCTCTGGAAATGTACCAAACAAATACAAATCCGGTTCTAATTCTCTAGCCAAACTGGCTCATGACTACCAATAGCTTTGATAACCAGCTGAAGTATTTTAATCATTTGTTCAACAAGGACAAATACAGATCGATATCAAAGAGTCGTCTGGAATCTCGACGCAGTTCGACTCAAGACATTAGATGTGCATCTGGATTTTCCCGAGCAACAAACAGAACTGAAGCAGGAAGCTCCGTCTGTTAATACGGAATTATAAACACGTGTGGAATGTTGCTCACTCCACAATCATCTCATCGCTCCTGTCCGTACCACCACACTGTTCTTTTACAGCCCAGAACAGCCTTCCTGGATCTTTTCTTTTTTTTCCCAATGTTTCCTACTTTAACTAACTGAGACGGACATATACCATCTCAAACATCCTGATCAATATCTATAAGGTTCCCAGACTCTAATCTAATCTCCATGTTTACAAAATAGAGCCATAACCAGATGTTTATTCATGTACTTTTTAGTTCTAAAACATACATGCTTTGAAGTATCCCATTGTGTGCCTTATTATTTGTGCAAAACGAGTTTACTCGGTTGATATAAAGTGGTATATAGTAATGTAGTTACATTAAGTGGCAGCGGCGGCAGCGATGACAGCACCACACCCAGAGAAGGAAATGCGAACAAACACACATAAAAAAACAGGTTTAGGTGCTAAAAAATAATCATGTGAGAAACGTCTGTTCTCCGAGCAACACAAAATCATGATTTTGCTTTGATGCAAATACTGACAGTAAGGCCAACATATTGAATATCGGGAACTCGGGTCACAATTGATTACTGCACAATGACTGCTTATTGCTCCCAGAAACGGAAAAATTGTTAATTGCATTATCAAGATCGCTTTTCTGGGGTGCAAAATGTGTCTCCATGGCAACAAATTCAAAGCTAGGTCATGAAATACTTGAAAATGGACAGGACAGATATGTAAATGCAATCTGGATAAAAACAAAAAACAAACAAAAACAAATCGAATAGTTTCGTTGAACCACTTTTGGTATGTAAATGCTGAGTCTGATGCACCTAATGCTAATGATGATAAAAGACAGAAGCTGAAAAACTCCTGAGAAAATATCTATTTAACCAACAGAGCCCTAACGCTGACTGATTTTGACTACCCTTGCCAAACACTGCTTTAAACGCCAAATTCATCTTTGCGGCATGCGTGCAATCGATTTTAATTCTAACCGCGAGACATGTTCGTCCGAACACAACATTTTAATAACCCGGGATTTTCAAGCGATGATACAAATTCTCCGATTTTTTAACTATTGCACACAAACCTTTGCAGAACTGCACAGAACTATTTGCTCGCTCGTTCGACTCGTCCTGCTTGATGAGGCGCATTACAAAATGTCAAGAAGCACCCAGCTCAAGTCAAAGGACATGCTTATTTAAAACGAAATGTCAGCTGAAGTGTTTAGCATTCTTTAGATTTCTGTGTGTGTCTGCAAGAATGTGGCTAGCAATAACAAGAGCGAGTCTCAGATTCTTTCGATAGGTACAGATGAACTTAAGAGGTGAATCCTAATGCGGCGCTAGCAGAAGAACGGCGTTAGGGGGAATGTAGGAAACAGTTCAAGACAAAAAAACTTTGATATTAGAGGTTTTAAAGCCAATCTATGACATGGGTCAAGTTTCCGTGTTAATTGTAGAGATGAATACACAAGCCTTTTGCATTGTATATTGTAACGGTGATATTTCATTCAAGACATGCTAAGCAATGAAGAACTACGCATCTGATATTAGAGCTAGCATGACATTCTGTGGATATTAGCCTTAGCTCAACCTCAATGCAAAAAGAAGTAGCGTATATTCCACACTTGAGCACAAATGTTCAGTAAAACATTTAATAACTTCGGTTTTCCATGGAGTTAATGTTTAGATCTCGAGTTGCACCATAATAAACTCCATCCAACTCAGAGGTCCTACTGTTATAGGAAAATATTCAACTTGGTCAAGGCTGAGCGAATCTCAACAGAACCTGTGCGACCTCACAGTTCAGACACAGAACCTAAAACCAGCGAGGGTGAGCGAACCCATATCACAGCCCCACCTCGAGTAGTGGTTTAGGAAATGGTGGGGGAGGTAAAGAGAGACAGAGAGAGAGTATGAAACCAGGCTCTTGCTCTGAAACTGAAACCCACGAGGGGGTAGATGGGCATAAAGCCCCTTTCTAATGTGCTATCTCAATGCTTTATCATGCATAGCAGACTTTACTGGTTCTACCTTATGTCCACTGTTGCATAGGTACAGAGAAGAAAAGCAGCACCAATCACCTACCAACAAGCTTTACTTTACTGCTCTAATCTGATTGAAAGGTGTTTCTATAACAGCAGGTTTGACATGAGTTACAGCTGTAATCAGATCTGTTCAAATATATTGGTTTTTCTGTAGTACCAGTACAATTATAGGAAACATAGAAATACTACAGAGAATCAAAGCCAAAACTCTCTCTCTCTATATATATATATATATATTTTACCGCGGTTCGAATCTCGCTCCCCCGGTTTAGCGCGGAACTGCATTTGCCACATAAAATTTTTTTTTCCTGATTTTCCCTTTTTTTTTTTATATATATTTAAAAAAAAAATTATTTAATCATTTTTTTTTTTTTTTTTGAAACCTGACAAAAATATTCATAGGTCATTTTACCAAGAAAATCGTATATTATTACATTTAATTTAAAATTTCATTGATTACGTTGGGGAACATTGTGGCAAAAACTATATATAAATAAAGGAGACAGAAATGAGTTTATGATTTTCCTTTTAAGGAATGAAACTGATAATGTATAAATATTGAGAACGTTCATTCCTCTGTTCCGTCACAAACCCTGGCCAGCTCTTTTTCAAGAACCTCTGTGACAATCTACTTTGCTATTCATCGGATTGATGCAAATCTCCACACATTTGCTTCACGAGTCAGCAAATTCAAATCTGGAAGTCTTGACCAGAGGACTTGGAGCTATTTGGATGTGATGTCCATAGGGAAAAGGAGCATTTTACTAAACAAAAGAGACACATAGGGCGCTGCGTTAAGTAGCATGATGTAGCAACATGGTCTCTCGCAGATTGACCACAAATGATACGATACTGACTGTCTAAGCGTCAGCATACACTTCCCTGAGCCGCCAGGGCCGTCACAACTACACTGTTCACTACCTAGAACAAGAGGGTCTACTTGTATAGGTTTATTTTCCAGATATTAACCCATAGAAAAAAACTAAGGAATCTCAGAAGATGCTTTTTTTCCTTTTTTTGAGGAAAGAAGGAATAGTAAAAACCAAGAAGGCAAGTAAGCAGACAGACAAAAACAAGAAGAGAATAGTGGAAGAAATAATGATAGGAAGTAAACCATTCAACCACATCAAGGGTTTCTTCCTATTTTGGGGGGAAGGGAAAGAAAGAAAGAAAGAAAGAAAGAAAGAAAGAAAGAAAGAAAGAAAGAAAGAAAGAAAAAGAAAAAGAAAGAAAGAAAGAGAGAGAGAAAGAAAGAAAGAAAGAAAGAAAGAAAGAAAGAAAGAAAGAGAGAGAGAGAGAGAGAGAAAGAAAGAAAGAAAGAAAGAGAGAGAGAGAGAGAGAGAGAAAGAAAAAGAAAGAAAGAAAGAAAGAAAGAAAGAAAGAAAGAGAGAGAGAGAGAGAGAAAGAAAAAGAAAGAAAGAAAGAAAGAAAGAAAGAAAGAAAGAAAGAAAGAAAGAAAGAAAGAAAGAAAAAGAAAGAGAGAAAGAAAAAGAAAGAAAGAGAGAAAGAGAGAAAGAAAAAGAAAGAGAGAGAAGAAAGAAAGAAAAGAAAGAAAGAAAGAAAGAGAGAGAGAAAGAGAGAGAGAGAGAAAGAAAAAGAAAGAAAGAAAGAAAGAGAGAGAGAGAAAGAAAAAGAAAGAAAGAAAGAAAGAAAGAAAGAAAGAAAGAAAGAAAGAAAGAAAGAAAGAAAAGAAAAGAAAGAAAAGAAAGAAAGAACTAGAAGAGATTGCTGAAGAGTTTTCACACTGAATGAGTGCAGTGCTCTGGTAAGGACTGAGGTTACTGTGGTTAAAGCATGAAGGCCAAACGTTCTGTAAAAGATCTTTATCCCCCTGTCTGATGGAGCAGAATCGTATCTGCATTGCAGCTGAATTCTTTCACCGTGACAATAAGAAAAGATGCTTTCAGAAACGTGTCCATTACGCTGCCAATACAAAGCAAGACAACGTAGATGGAATGAAAAACCTATTGCTCCATAAAGAAATTCCATAAAGCAGCTCACAATGGCCACAAAAGAACTGCAGTTACGCAACTCATGAGCAAACACACATCTATGTGCTGTAGTGAACGCACACGGCCCTGAGATGTTAATTCTACATCCATCAATCTGATGTTTTAAAAAAAAAAAAAAAAAACTGCCATAGCATTTATCGTGTTCTCTCCCTGCAGTTTCACTCCTGTTTTCCATAACTGTCAGGGGCATATATCAGGATCGCACCATGAACAAATATGCAAATCGGCTAATGCGCGTGTTTTTTTAGCATGACACGTCATGAGGCCGTCAAAGGCGGAAACATGGGCCGTATTTTCTAGGAGGTGAATCTGCTTTAGAAAGCAAGTAGAAACACGTCTACAGCGAGGAGGTTTTGGGCAAAGTAGAGCTCGGCTTTAGCCACCGTTCCTCCTGGACGTACGCATATCAGGGCTACAATCATACACACATACAAGCAAATCTACATTAGACCAAAATTCACAAAATTGTTTATGGTTATAAAGATAATACAAACAAATATCATATTTAAATATATATTTTTTTAAATGTATAATTTAAGAATTTTTTTGAGATTTTTAAGACACACGATGTGCAAAAAAAAAAAAAGATTATTTCAAGATATCATGTAATATTTAGATATAAATAATGGCTAATAAGAAGAAGAGAAGAGAGAAATCCAAACACCTCAAGACAAAATAAGGAGAAAAAAAAACACAAATATTATAAACATTAAATCAACTCAGACCAGTCAAGGACATGGACTCCACAAGACCTCTGATGGTGTGCCGTGGCACCTGACGCCAAGATGTGAACGGCAGATCCTTTAAGTCCTGTAGGTTTTGAGGTGGGGCCTCTATACATCGGATTTGTGTGTCCGGCACATCCCACACTGGGACACTGGACAGGTCTCAGACAGGCCAAGTCAACACCTTGAATCTCATCATCATGTTCCTCAAACCGTTCCTGAACAACCTTTACAGTGCTGATATGCAGAGAACACATTCCGGGTGTAGGAAGCCAATGACAATGACATAAAAAAAAAAAAAAAAGGGTTTCATCAGATTAGATGAGGCCACCTTCTCTGGTTTAAGGTCCGGTTCTCCTCATCTGCCCATTGTAAGAATGTTAAGTGCTTTTCAGTCTTTTCTCTCAGATTCAACTTTCAATTTTAGCAGTTTACACTACAGTAGATCTTCTGTAGAATCAGACCACACAGGCTAACCTTTACTCTTCACACGCCTTAATGAGTACCCATCACCCCCTCACCTGTTCAACAGTCGTCCAAGAAGGACCACTTTTGGTAGATACTAACGACTGCACACCAGGAACCCACAAGACCTGCCGTTTTGTAGAATGGTCTCTCCATCACAATCTGCCCTCAGATCCATCCAAGTGCCTGTTTATCCTGTTTTCAACATATTACTTATAGAACTGACTGCACACTTGCTGCCTAATAAATCCCACCTCTTTACAGGTTCAGGATAATCAGTGTTATGTCACCTATCAGCAGTTTTAACGTTAAGGCTGGTCAGCGTACGAGTAACAGATTTATCACGACACTGAGTGAGGAGGAAAACAATCAACGACGGGACTAAGTTGCTCCGTCGTACTTCTCATTCATATACAGTTACATTTAAATCTGCAACTTATCAACTACATTACAGCAACTACACAGTCCTTCCCAGTGTCCAAGATTTACTTTTTGCATCTTTAAGTTGTGAGAAGTTCCTTCTTTACCTCTGCCTGCTTCTTACCTAAGCAGCAAAAGCGCAAGTCCACAGTACGAGTCCTTGTGTTTTAGTGGATACTATTGGAATGACAGCATCCTAAAATGGGACCATTAATACAACAACAAACCATGATTTGAATTACGGTGGGAACTACGGCCTGAGCTGCTGTTAGAGGAACCTCTTAAACACCTTTACATCATAAAGAATTACACATACCATGAATATGGGCGATATTAGGGGTGTGCGATATCGAAAAAAAAAAAAAATATCGCGATGTTTTTTGGGATTTTGGCGGTAACGATAATCAGACGATAATGCATAATTGAAAAATGTGTCTGTAAATTGGACTAGTTTCTTTTTTCAATGTCAGTATTATACTGATTAATCGAATCTATATTAAAAAAATAGATATATAAAATAGATATATATTAAAAAACCGAAGCATTCAAGAATCGCTTCTCTGCTGTAAAATGAACTTGTCAGGAATCCGTGAATTTTCAATTTTACGCAGAGTTTTGATTGCTTACGTTTAAATGAGTGATATATATATATATATATATATATAGAATCTCGCACACCCTGAGGTAATATGTAAAATTCTTTAAAAAATTTATTCCACCTGCTATACGAAGTGAACAGAAGAAGTATAAACAGGTTTTTTTTCCCCCTTGGCTGTTGTATGTTCGGATACAGGCGAAACTGTGCAACTCTAAACTTGTTTGTTTTCGGTTTATACACGTATTTGACTCACCTCTCCTGTAAAGGTCACGGGAGGAGTTCAGAAACATCTGACACACTGACCATGCAACAGTTTAAACCCTGGGAAAACTTTACATGTTCTATACATGTTCTAGCAGGCCCGGCTGTGTCTGCATCCCCCCCCCCCCCAC
>JAAIIK010000098.1:1349589-1409170 GCA_014706435.1 Silurus glanis
GATAGATAGATAGATAGATAGATAGATAGATAGATAGATAGATAGATTCCAATCTTCCCCGAATAGATAGAATAATAATAAAAGAAAATTATATGTATATTTATTAATTGATTAATTGATTAATTAATTAATTTATTTATTTATTTTCCTATTTTCCAAATTCAAACCTGGTTGCTAAAATTATTGTTGCATTATATAAAACATTATATTAATATTAAAGTTGGATCCTTTTCTTTATGATTTCCTAATATAAAAAAGTACGTATTAAAAACATTCATTTTTTAAAGTTCTAGTTTAGTGAAACTTACAGTACACTTCACTGTAGAAAAGAGATGAATGCATAATACAGCTATTCAGTAAAATGAGAGAGAAGCAGCTGATCCGTATATTTCTAAAGTTTTTCCATATATTCCATATTTTTCTGTTTTTAATATATGGTATGGTTGTTAATGAGAAGGGCTCAGGTTTGGGGTGTTTTATTCCTCTTATAACAACCTTGTCACATTTTAATCCATTTATACCAAGTTCTTTCAATTTTTTATTGAAGTAAAAAAAAAACCATTATAAACGTCATTTTAGAAATTGTAGAGTGTAAAGATTTTGTGGAGGAAAACATCCTAACTGTTACAAAGCACTGACACTGGAGACTCCTTTCATGTTCTGATGATGTACAAGCCTGCAATTTATCGTGAGAATTCTAGTCAGAGTTGCTGTTTTAGAAAATATATCAACGCTTTCTCGCTAATCAAAACTTGATAACTGAGCACTGTGCAATTAAGAGAAATAAAATACATATTTAATAAATAATATATACCTACTAGGCCACTAGCATGTATTACATAGGAAATGTAGATGTTAAATAAGTTAAATATTTCTGTTTTGTATATAATATACTGTATAGATGATCATATTATATATTATTATTGTTGCTTTTGTTGCTGTTTTAGATGCAAGCCCAGTGTAATTTTCTTTATTCTATGTGATTAGAAATTTGAATTAAAAAAAGAGGAGAAATATGCAATCTGGCAACTCTTAGAATAAATTCCTTTCACTTTGGGATTCTTTTCAACAGGACAGATGCAAAATAATGAAAATGTAGAAACAAATTGAAATGAACAGGATTATTCAAAGTTGTTGTTGTCCTACAATGCTCTGAAAGACACATGGCTGAAAGACACATGGCTCACATTGAAGAATTTCTCCAAATGGACAAACCAACACAAGGGATTTGTTTTATATGTGAGGACAATATGAAAACACCCACACCTGGTTTCTACTGTCTTTAAAGTTAAACACATCCCCCCAGAATCTCTCATAGCAGCTCGATTGGGTTTAGACGTCATCGTTGTGAAGGTCAGAACATCCGATTTACTTCCACATCAAAGCAGTCGGTGACCCCTGGAAAGAAAACGTGATATCTTCAGAAACGTGTTATCAAAGCATAAAGGTGATCATGCAGAAGAAGTTCAGATTTATTTGGAATGAAGCAGAATGAATCACAGAATCCATGAATTTTCTCACATAAACTGTCTGAATGTTTGGGTTCATCTTTAGGAGGTCAAATATTAACCTCCTGGCAGAGGTGTTTGGCATAAAATCCTATTTACCTGAAGAAGTATAACAGCCCCAAACCACCAATGATCTAATACCAACAGTAGATCCATTAGATGCTGTGGCTTTTCCTCTCTCTTTTTATGTCCAACTTTTGGACCCCGACATTTGCACACTATTCCAGTTACGCCAGGTGACGTTCAGGGTGGGTTTTTTGTGATTCTTCAGACTGAGAGAACTAAACCTGGGATGCACTTTACAGAATGATCACGATGGTATAATGGTACTTCTTCCAAGATTTAGTTTTTTTTTTGTTACCTGAAACAGTGTGTCACATTGTCACTTCATGGTCTTATGGTGTCCAGTTTCATCCTGATTTCAGGTTAATGCATAAGTGGATTTTCACGTTCTTCCAGTGTCCTCGGGTTTCTTCTAGGTCATACGGTTTCCTCCTTCCTCTCAAAAGCCTGCTGGTTAGTGGACTGTGCTAGTAAGCTTTCGAAGTGCTTATAAAAGCTTACTAAAGATGAACGGATGGAAAATATATCCATTTTATTCATTCTCAGTTGTTGAAGTCGACAACAAACGTTTTTGTGGCGTGTTTTTTTTTTTTGTTGACAATTTTTATTTTATTTTATAAATATTATGATCCTTTTTTGTGTGTCAATAAAGCTACATTTTTAATAGACTAGTGTTTATTCAAGAACATTTTGTTTGGTATATTTTTTAAATATTATTATTATTGCATTTTTCCAATTATAAAAAATATACAAACCATTTAGGTTTTTTTTATTTATTTTGTTTTTAATTCTAAATTTAACTATTAATTATTATAATTATGGGTCTGAAAGCTTTTAATTATTATAGCAATAACTCTTTCGATATCCATTTATACATTCTTCCATCTCTCTTTTACAGGGGACAAAGAGCTCGTTTACTCTTTACATCACAAGATGGCGCTCTTACCTCTGTCATTTACATACCAATCTTTCCACACGCCAAGTCCAAAAGTATTGGGACACGTTTCCACCCATGTGTCTCTTCCCTAGACTAAAGAAAGTCTCAGAATAGCACACGGTTTGTCACACCTCTGTTATAATGACTGCAATAAAAACCAATGACAGCTGCAACTGCTGACTCGTGAACTTTTGTGACAAGCGCGTGTTTGGTTCGGAGCTCGTGATCTGACAGAAAGTAGTCCAAAGGCAATTTCGTTTATTATTATTCTATAGATTGTGAACGCTGACTGCACCCCCGGACCTCCTCACATCACCTACATCAGACTTTACAAACACCCTTGTGGATGAACGAGCACAAGCACATTCCAAAATCTAGTGGAACATCTTCCCAGAAGCTTATTATAAGAGCTAATAGGGATGAAATGTGGAATGGGGTGTTCAGAAAGAGGTGTCCACAAATTTTGGACCATACATTGTAACTTCATTAAATTGAACAAACGAATTTAAACAAACAGGCGAAAAACCAAGCAGGAGATGAGTTATGGTTTGCTTATGCTGAATTCTTTGCAAAGAAAAGTTCCTTTCATTCACAGAAGGAGTCTCCAGTGTCGGGATTTTGTAGCTGCCAGAGGTATTTACATGTACAAACTTATCAGCACATTATATCGAGTGTCTATTCATAACCGACATGGTGATGTGGATTCATTTATATTCTTAAAGCATGTTACGAAGTGTTTTTGCACACAATTAGGTCTCTGAAAAAGATTCTGTGGTTTCCAGGGTCCTGACAGCATCCGCTCAGTGTGTGGCTCGGGGTCTTCGAGTGAGCACAATTTGCAGTGATTCACACTTTATTCCCGGATGAAAGTTCGTGATTCAGAGCTGCTTCCTTTAGACCGGATAAATGCTCTGTCTTTTATTTATTTTTTCTTCTATTTCAGTGAAGGGTGGAAACCTTACAGCTTAGAGATCTTTAGATTCAAGAAAGGCTCATGTGTGCTACCAAAGATAATGATTTTTTAAAAATATATATAATAATAATACATGATTTCAGTGAAACTTGCTTTGACTAACACAGGCTAGTTTATTTGACACGACTTCTCATCTAGCTTCTCAGGCTAACTTATTATTGTACAATATTATTTGCGATATAATGTCTTAATTACATTGTAATATTAAATATTACATAATTACATTATGTAATTCATTCCTCTGTATATGACTGTATAATTGCTTTGTGATCTATGTATAGTCACTTGATGGTCACTGGACATTTGTCATTTCCTCCAATTCTTTCATTCAGTTTTATTTTAATAGCTCTTTCGACAATAAACATTGTCCCAAAGCAGCTTTACAGAAATAATAGCTTATAAAATATAAATGAAGAAAAATATGACTATAAGTTTATCCCTAATCAGCAAACCAGTGTCAAAAAATCTCCCTGATTCCCCCAGAGAACCAGATTTGAAAAGGAACCCATCCTCATCCTCAACACCGAATGTCCATTCATTACAGTTCCATTATTGTTGAGGTGTTTAGTGAAAGGTGCTTAAAAGCGGAACTCTTCATGCTCAGTCCTGAGCCACTGTGGTACACTGTTGATGTTAATTACAGTCCAAATCCACCCTCAAAGTTCTTGGGTTGCTCAGAAACTTCAGGGATCTTTAGTGTGTTCATGTTGAACCATCCTCAGCTGCACAGTGTCTCTAAATGAAGAGAATTCCATTCAGATGTAAGAATAAAAAAGAAGAGTATCACTGGGCACTTTATAGTGTGTATGTATGCTCTAAGTTTTATTAAGTAGATAAAGTAATAAAAAATGTATATATTATTGAATAAATGCAGTAGGAACGACAGACAGGTTCAAGGTGAAGGTTGGACTGCATCAAGGATCGGCTCTGAGCCCTTTCCTGTTTGTAGTGGTGATGGACAGGTTGACGGACGAGTTCAGACAGGATGATGTTTGCAAAAACAGTGGAACAAGATATTTATTTAACATCTGTGGAACAAGTCTCCAGTTTCAGTGCTTATTAACAGTAAGTGTTAATGCGGTGTGCACTAAGAAGAACAGAACTATTTAAACTTTTACTGGAAAATAATCATTATTACATGGTATCTGCTATTCTGCTATTGTAGAGTATTTGCCTATGACTTCAGAC
The DNA here is from genome assembly GCA_014706435.1 of Silurus glanis. Classification (NCBI taxonomy): domain Eukaryota; kingdom Metazoa; phylum Chordata; class Actinopteri; order Siluriformes; family Siluridae; genus Silurus; species Silurus glanis. Next base: position 1,354,259 of record JAAIIK010000098.1, read on the forward strand.
CCCCAAGTGTTTTACTGTTGACCAAATCAGAGCTTGTCAACAGTATGAAACCATTTCTCTGGATTTCGGACATGTTATTAATTACAAACACCGCACTATGTCTTTTTCCACGTGAATCCCTCATTCTTGACCTGTGATCAGTTCCAGCACTTAACAACTCCTAAAAAGCTTCCAGGAAGTGTCTACATGAACTTCGTGCAGCTGGAGGTCACCTGCCCCGACTCACAGCTGCTCTCCTGCTCTTAATGATCGCTCTGTGGACAGGGTAATAAACGTGGTGTCACGCTTTAAATTAACGACCTTTCAAAGTTTCGCCAACGTGATACGGCCGGGGTAAAACCAAATTTTTTCCTTACATTATGAGCGTTATCTTTAGCTAGCATGTGTTTTTCTAGTTTTAAACTCTGTCCTGGAATGACCCCCAAAGCCCCCCCCATCCTCCCTTTTACCTTTCTTGTGGTCAGTGGTTCATGGCAGGGAGGAGGGGGGGGGGGGGGGGGGGGAGGGGGGTAAGAGGGGTAAGAGGGGGCAGGGGGGGACAACAAGGAAATACAGAAAAAGGGGGTGAGCGAGGAGTGACTCATCACCCCAGGGCTTTTTCATGTTACAGCCTGAGCGTGTTTACCCGAATCTCATTTGTAGTGCTGAGACTGCTCTGGCTTGAATTTTTATCAGATGAAGGAGCCTCGCGGACCTTTAACTTCTTTCAGAAAAAAAAAATAAACAAAACAAAACAAAAAAACGCTGACAGCAGCACAAATGTTTTTTAGCAAGGATGCGTTTTTAGGCGCAAAACTAATTCTACATCATTCGCTATCTCCGATCAGCGTGCAGTAAACATCCATGTTTGCAGGCATGCAAACATACGATTTTATCATTTATGTTAACGTGCGTATCGTATATATGCCTTTTTTTCCACACGTTTTATAAAAATGTCTTAATTAAAAGAAAGATTTGCTTTGGCCAAACAAATATATAAATGTCCACATGTTCCACTTTATTTTCATTGATAAATCCTCCCTTAGCGTGAATATCAGCTTTACACGCTCTCGGCATCCGGACAGCTGAAATACTTTGCTGTGCCTCTTGTAAAACTTGCCGAAGATGTTCTTCACTAATTGGAGATTTCTTTCTTTACGATCCAGTTCATCCCAGAGCAGTTCAACAGGATTTAGGTGCGGTAACTGGGCAGGTCGTTCCATAATAAATAACATTCCAGACGTCTGTTTGCTCTCTAAATGACGCTTACAGAGCTCGGACGTCTGCTTCGACTCATCGTCTTGTCGTTTGGTGAAGTCGTTTCCAATGAGCAGATGGAACTGCATGGTGTTGAAGTATGGAATGGCAGCCATGTTGGTTCAGGATTCCTTTCGTTTTACGGAATAATTCTTCCAACCTTCCCTGCTCCAAAACAACGCCAAACCGTTAAGCTTTCACCTCCAGGTTTGACTGTGGGGGTGAAATAGTCTGCTGACATCTTCTTTCCATTCATTCAGTGTCCAATTTTTGTGTGTTTTTGCCTTTTACCAAATTTAATGCATAGAAACAAAAGTAAAAAATAATGTTTTCCTGTGTATGAAAAAGAAATACTGAGTGATATTGTAAGCTTAAACATACACATTAGTGATGCGCATCTCCATAACTGAGGCTGATGCGATTCACACCACGAAGCATAGCTAACGATACGATACATTAAAGATACATACAGTATGAAGCATCTAGCGATGCCCTGCGATACGATTCACCCCTATTTTGAGGCAGTGGGATTCAATTTCCATTCGATTCATCACAACATAATATGATTCGATTCAATTCAGTATGGTACGAACAGTTCACTTTTATTTCTTCAGTTCAGACAAATCAATTTACTGAAGTGCCTTCTGAAATCACGACCCTTTCACAAACACGTTTTATAGTGCGTAAATAGAGCAATTAAATATAACCAGACGTTCTTTTACTGTTCTGTCTCCAGGAAGATACAGCTCTACCTCTGCCATGTTAATCTGTATTTTATGTGACTCTCAGGACACGCCCCTCCGTAGTGTTGCGATACGTCATATTCGCGTAGCAGTGCTGAGTGAGCGCGCTCGAGAAACAGTCGAGAAATCAATTTACATATCAAATATTGGTCACAAATTATTGGTCAGTTAATAATTTAAAAAGTATAGCGCATCCACTGATAATTATATAGAAATAAATAGTTTTCTATCGATGCAAATATGTTGGAAATTATGGATCGCTTGTATCCAGTGCACACTTTTTAAAATCGATGCATCACATCATTAACTTTTATATCGATGCACCGATGCGAATCTGTGAATGTTTTATTCATATTGTATCATTCAATTTTATACAATTTTGTTTGCATTTGAACTTTTATCGTGATAATAATCTAAGAATATATTATTACCATGGCCCCGACTGGCTGAACTTAGCAGTAAATAGTCTTTTTCACAGCATATATGTAAATCCAGCTCGCATTCGCGAAATGTCTGATGCAGCTCGCGATATCTCCAACCGAGGCCCAGATGATTCTCATGTTTGTTTGTTTCTTCGCAGAGAGGAAGATATAAGCTTCATGTGAAATGCAGAAATAAAAACAAAACATAAACGTTTTCTTGCATTCTCTCAAGACGGATAGAGTTATAAGGAAACGTAAACACAGAAGAAAAAATCCTATCACGTCCAACGTTCCTACGCCTTTTCCTTTTTAATTCCGAGTAAAATATCTTTAATTCCGGTTATATAAACAGGAAATGCTTCCTGCCGATGTGGAATGTTGTGCTAATTGTAGCCTAATGATGTGAGAAATGTGATGATGGCGCTTTTTTTTCCCGATACTGAGCCAAAACCCGAATCTAATCTACTGTCGCTGCAGTATGCATTATGTAATTTGGAATTCCTGCAACATGATAAGACGATTTATCTGCCAATCAATCTTTAGATTATGTCGCATATTATAGCCTTACATAGCACCATTATCGTATAAACAACGCAGACAACAACTATTTACAGACCACAAGCGTTTTTCCTCAGAAGTTTCAGCATGTTTGTAACTGACCAATCGGAACTCTAGCTATGACACACAAACACACAGGACACAAAGATGTAAGAAATTACACATATAAAACAATTGTTCAATTGGATGCATTCAGACTGAGCAAATGTAATATTACTATTTATGCAAGGAAAGTTCCTTGTATTCAGAGTCGGGTTATGCACACATATCTATCAGTGCGTGTCTGTGCTTTACAGCTGTTTTTCCAGTATAGTCAAGTGAGCATGCACTTGGGCTAGAAAATACGGAGTGTAAACAAACAGAAAGGATTTTTTTTTCCAATTGCAATACAATTTAGCATGAATTCAAGAGACTAGAATGAAATGAGAATGAAAAAGATGGCATGTAAAAACATTAGTACATGCTGGAAATGATTCGAAAATACTCCATATAAACAAACAAGATAGAGATTTTTAACCAAACAATTGCTGCAGGACAGTTTTTGGAATTTGACCCTATAACCCTTTTCTCAGATATACACAATGCAGGGTTATATTTTGTAATATTTGGGAAAAAATTACTCTGATAACATGACTAAAAATGTTGATGATCTTGTTTATGAACAATGACGAAGGGACTTTTCGTTCCGGTGGGAATGAGATGTTCATTGACACGAATACTTACTTTCAAGAGATGAACTGAGGATTTTGAGAAAAGTACAGGCTTTTGCAAGAAATCACTTTGTTTTGAGAAATGCACTTACACAAATATGAAGGATGATTCGAGAAACGCTCCAAAGCAGCTGAGAAAAACTGTAATGAAGGTGTGAATGCTGAAGGGAGAGGCTTCATTTGTTTGAGTTTGAGTTTCAAAGCAGCTTCAGAGGATTTCCATCACAATCCCTGAGTGCACCTTTAACTCCTGAGCCTGTTCCCATTAAACAACTAGCTAGACCTGGTGGAGGACATGGACGAAGAAGACGGGGACCAAATTTATCAGATGCACCATTGCCCGTCATTATTGCCCACCATTAAAACATCATTGGATACAGAGCTATTGTTATATGCCAAGATTGTTAGATCCTTACAACACAGCCCACAGCAGAAGAACAAATAGATGCAGAGCAGATGAGATACATTGTCATCTGGGACAATGCATCTTCCACCGATCTACTCTGGTCCAAAAACTGGTTTTATGATCATCCACAATTTTCACTCCAATATCTCGATATTTCTTGTTGCCTTCGATATTTCTTCTTCTCACTGCGCCGTTTTCAACCTGGGGTTAACGTGGATGAGACAGAGGGAGTCAGCGATGTAAACATGACTGAGAACAGAGACATTCCTGATCACCTGATCATCATCTTTTCTCTGCTTGTGTTCTATATGGTGGATATTCAGCCTGGATACATTCATTAGGAAACAATACATTAAAATGATGTGAGGTCCAGTTACCAGCGTGACATTTAAACAGAGTGAGAATCAGAGCCCAGACTTCTTTACTTTAACTTGAGTGAAAAATTGTAGTCAGAACTTCAACTTTTACCAGAGTCTTTTAAAACATGAGTATCTGTTAAGTAAGTCAAATACAACTGACACTAATTCTCGATTCTCATCCATTCTTCTAAATCTCTCTAAAAAAAGAAAAACCTAAGCTGTTGTGTTTTTTTTTTCTTTTCCTAAGCCATTTATTTTGGTTATTAGACATGCCTCAGACCAAGTGTGGTTCCTCTTCCAGTTTAGTTCAAAGGCAAATCTGTCAGTAATTAAACCTGACAACGTGCCTGTGTGCTGCAGGAGCCGTTTAGTGGTTATAAGTGATTCCATGGGGGGAAAGCAGTCACTCGTTTGCTGGTTTATGAGGCTTTGTTGTGGCCGGTCCTCCTGGTGCCTTCCAACAGCACACCAGATTAGTGCTGGACCAAAACCAGGCAGCTGCTCAAACTCAAATAATCACCAGGGGATTTTATTTGAAGGCAACACTTTCTCTAAAACATGACCTGTAGAAAGGTTCGATGAGTAGCATAACGATTTAACGGCATATACATGTTCTTCCACTGGATGGTGCTACGCTGGCCCTAGAGGCATCATTATGAATGCAGCAGGAGTTTGAATTTGTTTTGGGGTTTTTTTGTATGACAAACTCAGAGGAAACATCCCAGTGCAATTTTATTTTTTTTTTTTGAGAACATCACATTATGACTTGCGATTTGATAAAGCATCATCAAGTGGATGTTCTTCCTCGTTTTATAGCACAATCATTGTATATTAGTAGTGATGACATACTACTGTCGTAGTTTGAGCTACAGGAGCTCGCCTGTTGGATCGGACCACACGAACCAGCCTTCGCTCCTCACGTGCATCGATGAGCCTCGGCCGCTCACGACCCTGTCGCCGGTTCACCACTGTTCCTTCCTTGGAGCACTTTTGATAGATACTGACCACTGCAGACCAGGAACATCTCACAAGAGCTGCAGTTTTGGAGATGCTCTGACCCAGACGTCTAGACGTCACAATTTGCCAAACTCTCAAATCCCTACGCCCATTTTTCCTGCGTCTAACATCAACTTTGAGGACAAAATGTCCACATGCTGCCTAATAAATAAATCCACCCACTAACAGGTGCCATGATGACGAGATCCTCAGTGTTAATGATTTCACCGGTCATAAAGTTATGCCTGACTACTATTTGAGATATGAGCTCAACCCTATTGAACTCATGAGTGTAAAACCTGACTTCACCCCCCAGGCCTCCTCACCTCACCTACAATCTGGTGTAACATCTTCCCAGAAGAATGGAGGTTATTATAAAAACAAATGGAGACTAAACGTGGACTGGGTTGTCAGGTGTCTAGAAACTTTTGTTCGTATAGTGTATATAATGGTATATTAGAGCACAGCGTGTACAGTGTAAATGCGCATTTGATTAGCATTTAAATCTAAGGCTGAAGAAAAATCATGAATTCAGATCACACACAGGTTCATTAAGCAAGCGATGCTGTATAGGAATGGCACTATTTATTTATAATTCATACTAATGCATTCTTCAGTCAAGGAAGATCTAATTTCATGCTGCTGTATGACGTACGCAGGGTAAAGACATTTCCTCATAGGAAAGAGACAACGTGTATTTTCTTTATGTCTTGAAATAGCAGGATGAAGATAAAATGACAAACTGATCCCTAATACTAAACAAGTTTAAAGATTGAAAATATCCTATAAACCAAATAAAGAAAATTGGACAAAAATTTGTTTTGGTCACTTGGGTTTAAATAAAAAAATATATATATATATGAAAATGCTTCTGAGTTGATTTTCTTTTATTCTATCAATTGCAAAACATTTGGCTTTCTTTAACCAGTCATGGCAGTCTAACTTTTATCTAATGGTAACCTGCCAAGTTTCTGTCCTCGCGTTCTCGCTTTCCTGTCCCTATCAGATAAACCTTAAGGGTAAGATCAGTTCTTCTCTGAACCATAAAAAGTGTAGCATTTCAGGCTCCATTCATCTTCATTAGCATTCGTTCGCATCAACATCGAGGAGAACTCTAATTAACGGCGTCTCGATCAGCCAAGAGCAACACGAGATCGGTTATGAAACTTGTATATCTTGGCTCACGGTGGTTGAAACGATCATCGGATGTAATATAATGCATCATGAGGAGGTTTTGAATTCTGACAGGGCTTTTTGGACAAAAAAGTTTAAAATCAGGTATCTTAGAGGGAAAAGAAATTCTGTCAGGATCGATCAGATTCCCAAAAAAGATCACGTTTTTTTTTTTTGTTGGTCAGACGGATTTCGAGTTGCTTCCTGTAAACGCAAAATCTTTCATAACAGCTTACGCATATTGACTCGTACAACACAATCAAATCCAAACAGCAAACACGTACATAAAATAGCCTGGTTATTTATTTAACAAAGTCTTCTTCTTTCGGCTTCTTCCATTAGGGGGCGCCACAGCGGATTATCCGTCTCCATACCACCCTGTCCTCTACATCTGCCTCTTTCATACCAACTACCTGCATGTCTTCTCTCACCACATCCATGAACCTCCTCCTTTTTCTTCCTCTTTTCCTCCTGCCTGGCGGCTCCATCCTCAGCATTCTTCTACCAATATAACTCATGTCCCTCCTCTGCACATGTCCAAACCATCTCAATCACGCCTTCCTCACCTCGTCTCCAAAACGCCCTACATGCGCTGTCCCTCTAATAAACTCGTTTCTAATCCCGTCCAACGTCGTCACTCCCAGCGAAAACCTCAACATCTTCAGCTCTGCTACCTCCAGCTCCACCTCCTGTCTTATTTATTTAACAATGTAAGAGATAAAAAAGTTGACATGGCCCAGGAAGGAGTCTCCAGTGTCAGAACTTTGGAACAGTCAAAACCATAAAATCAATTTTTTTCCGTAACAAAAAAACCCCCAATGTGTCGGCCAATTAGAAAACCTGCACTGTAAATGATTTGCGATACAAGTTTACAGAAGAAATACATAAGCATTACACTTTATACTGTTCACAAGAAAGCCTGGTGTATCCCTCTCTAATCTCTCAGGTCCAAACTCTGGTCCATTCAAGCCCGAAGACTTCGCGTCCGTCTGCATTGTAAAGCGAGCAGACCGGTCAATCGGCCGAGAGAGGAAATGTCGTGATGACAGCCCGCAACGATTCTGTTCAAAAGAAATCAGCGACCGCCCTTTAATTTACCGATGCATTCCGAAACAATTTCCTCAGCAATGAACCTTCTGCAGTAATGATACCGTTCAAGCCCTCTAACCAGAGGCATTTGAGAAATGTGTCTTCTCATTGTCCGGTGTTTTGAGGTCGGGGCGAACAATTCGAGCGTGCTTCACTCGGGCTCGCCTCAAAAACTCTAAGGGGGTAGAAAGAAAGAAAAAATGACGTCGCATATCTTTACCTGAGATGTTATTATCGGCCTGAGGGCTTCCTGGGGTTTTTTTTTGGTTTTTTTTCTAAACTAGTGGATTAGCAGTGAAGAAGTAGCACTTTAGATGATAAGGAGGGACTTAATACAGCAGCATTTTCAGAAAAACGTACATAAGAAATCTTCTGTGCTGAACTTGTTTTTCTCCGTGTACGCTGCTGAGGTGGGAAGTAATGAAGTAGAAATTTTTCAAACTTTTCAAACCAGGCTCCTCACTTTATTTTTATTCTTTTTAACGAAACGATTCATATTTTCTCTTCCCGTTGCGTGCCGTTTTCAGCCCATCAAACTCTTTCTTTCTACCACTGGTGTGTCATTTCCTGTCTATTACCCACCTAAGATAACAAGAAGGCAACAAGAAGTATAGCTAACGTATTTGTAAGTATTTGATGCAGTTCGGTGTTCCACTTGCTTGCACTTTAGATCTTTTCATGGAGAGAGTTTCCTATAGGTACCCACATGAAATGTAAGGCATGTGGCAGACACTTATTCCAGAGCGACTTACAATTATCTTATTAAAACAACTGAGAAGTTGAGGTCTAAGTGACTTGCTCAAACTCACAGCGGTGGAAACTTGACTGGGCTGGGATTTGAACTCCCAACCTTTGGATCCAAAGTCCAGGTACAACCAAATGAATGTTCTCCCAAAAGGACACTTTCTGACAAAACACAGATACTTCAAAATGTTTAAAAAGCACTTCCTTATTGTCCACCGCTGCTGACTTTGAACTGCGGCACGGTCGGTGATGTCAGATCGGGTGAAATGTCCTAGGATTTTCGTTTTCATCTTGAGTTCACACAGAATGGTGAGAAAAACAAAAAACATGCAGCAGTTCTAAAGGCGGATGTGCCTCGTTGAAAAGAGAGGTCAAAGCCGAATATCTGTTCGTATAGCCACTCTTTATAACCGTGGTGAGCATCTCAAAACACAGTAGGTCGAACCTTGAGATGGATACGATATTGTAGCAGAAGATCACATCGGGTTCTACTCCTGTGAGCCAAAAGCAGGACTCTGGATATATAATGGGCACTAAATATGGACAGATGAAGATTGGATAAGATTCTGTAACAGTCCAGTTTTTTTTTTCAGACAATTCCCTCTTTATAATGAGAATTATTAATAGTAAAAAGTACATATTTCATAATAACAAAATGTTTGTTTTTTTGCAGGATGAGTGCAATACACTTAGAGGTACATCCCACCCTAATGACAAGAGTTTGCACCTGAAAAGGCACTAGTACTTTCTTTCCCTAAGAGTACTAAGAGTTAACAGAATGATCTCATACTTAATTCGGATTTTTAGAGCTTAATTTAACATCATGACCATTAAGACTGGGGCTTTTTTCTTGTCTCCCCCCAGTCAGTCACAGCTGCAGTGTAATTATCACCAAAACTCAAGATCAAACTTGCATTTCCAGCCTACACACTCGTTTCACATGTTGCACTTTTGGATCAAGTTGAATAACAATGCATTTATTTGTTGCACGCAGACGGGTTTTAACTGCACCACCTGCCTCCTTTCTTTCTCTCGCGCGCGCCCTCGCGCCCAGGCGCACGCACCAGCACACGCACACGCAGGACGGACCAATCTCGAGTCACGTGAGCGCTCATGAACTTGTCCCTCCAGCCTGAAAAAAAAAGGAAGAAAAAAAAAAAAAAAAAAAAAGCAGGGATGCAATTTGGAGAAAAGGGGAACAAAGAAATCGGGGGTATAAAACCTCTAGAGCAGCGCCATTCTCGTGCACTGCACCGGCTGAGCAGAGCGCGCTCGAGCTGTCTAGACTTGGCTCTCTCTTTCGCTCTATCCTCTATCTTTCTTTTCTCATTTCTTTCTTCCCAAACTCTTTCTATCAATCTCTGTCTCTCTCTCTTCTATTAGGTGACCAAGAGAGTCCGGTTCGGATCCAGGCGCGCGGCGCAGGTGCCTTTCTGGTACGAGTTGCGCGCGTGTCTTTTCTTTTTTTTCTTTTTTTTTTTCTCTTCTTTTTCTTTAAGAAAATAAATAAATAAATAAATCGACCACGATGACCACGCTGTTGCTGCTGCTGTCCTGCGCGCTGTGCGTTCTTTCGCTTCCGCTGGGGGACGACAGGAACAGCCGAGACTCGGCGGTAAGTGAAAAAAACTTCACTAGCAACTTCTGAAAATGTTTTTTTTTTCATTATCAAACCCTCGTGCTCTATTCACCTCTGAAGTCTTTCTTTTGCACTTGAGAGACACAATAAAAGAAATTCTCTACCTATCTCTGTACAGTATACTGTATCTCCATTAATAATGTGGGTACTAATAAAGATACGGTTCTCTCGGTGCATGTTTTATATACAAAAGTGTGTAATTAAGATTCCACCACAAGGCACGTTCTCAGATAAAGACACAAAGCATCCAGCCTTCCTGCTTAAACTTTTGCAAAATTATTGGTACCCTTAGATCTGCAAATGTAATGCATCTAATGCAAAGGTTTAGGTGTGTATATAAATATATATATATATAGACAGGGACCCTGACTTTTGTTTTATTTGAAGCTATATGAATTCTCATGACCTCTACAGATTTATGAGCTCTTTTAGAAGCATGCATGTCATTTCTAAATTCATTGTTGGAAAAAAATTCTCCACTTTTTGTGTTTATGGGTTACAAAATGAAAGTGTGACTGATTACGATTCGACCCCATACACAACCCATTGCCTAAGTTCAAAGAAAAAATATAATACTATTGATAACTATAAAATCATTTGGTAGTGGTTGATTGTGATGTCCATTGTTTTCTGCACTTCATGGACCCTATTCGACAAACATGACCAGCTATTAAACATTTTATTGATTTAGAGTTTTCATCTCCCTGTGAACTTGGATGGTTCATGCTGTGATGTTTACCGAACACACGTGTGACATATTGAACTTCAACTGAGACGCATTTGTGTCAAATTTCAAAGCACCTTCATTCGTTTTAAAAAAAAAAGAACAAGGTATCAAGCACCTTGAGCCTTTCCGCTACATAGTGTGTTTGGAAATCAGAGACACGGGTCAGTAGGTCAGTATAAGTCTCCTACATCACTACATCTCTAATTCTGGCTTCAGGCTGAACTGTGAAACAGTAGTCGTGCGTTTCATAACGTCGGAAATCCCTCTGGCGAGGTAACCATATCGTTTTTTTTTCTTTCTTTCTATGAGCTCTGCATGTTGTTTTCTTTCAGAATCCATTCATATTATTCTCAAACATGCAGCGATGCATTAAACTGGATAATCGAGTCTTAGTAACCTCGCTGCTGTGATCCGCTGTTTTGTAAGATGTTTTGTGGATGTGTGGAAAGTTTTTTGTCCCCAGCACAAGGCTTCGAGAAGGCAGACAAAGACAATATGCAGCTGGCTGTTTTAACCCAGTTGGAGGAAGTCCAAGAGCATTTTTAAGATTTCCCGAAGGAAACGTCAAGAATAATAGCAAAGAGAGTGAAGAGCTCTTTGTGTATGCTAATCTAAGTGACACGGAAACACAGGCGCCTATAAACACTTTCGCTTGATACAGAAATCTGTCATGCTGCACTGTCTCAGCCCCCCCCCCCCCCCCAAATCTAAACCGTCTCCGGGGCACATTGGATCGTCCCCAGACCCCCTTTATAGAAGAATTAGCCTCCTCGTGGATGGAGTGCTGCAATGCCTCACTTGTGCACTCAATTTGTTTCTGACTGTTGACAAAGCTGCAGAAGGGAGATTATGCAGGCAGGGGCAAGCCATTTGGCATGTGGTGCAGAATAACAAACCCCTCAGTTTGCTGACACAGGGAAAAGAGAAAGAGCATAGATAGCTGCTGCAGCTGCATTCTCTGACCCCTCTAAGAACAGAATGCTGGTTCTCTGAGTACCCTGAGTGAAAAAAATACACATCACCTTCCAACACAGATGAATGTGAATGCATTAACGTAGGCGATTTGTATTTAAAGGATGTCAGTACGCATGCTGGGAAAGTTTAATATGTTCGGATTCGAGTTACACGCATGCTTAAATTGGGTTCCAGGACAATTTGTAAAAATTCAGGTTCCCGAAAATCGTAGCAGGAGTGTTTTTGATTGTCCTCAGACCATAATTAAGATTCTCATGATAAAAAACAACCGTAAGTAGAAAGATTTTGGGATCGAAAATGTGGACTGAAGTCTGGCGGCCACTTAAACTATCCGAATTAATCTCTGCGAATGATTACGCCATTGGCCATATCTCAGCGCCTTACACCAAAACACCCTAGTACGTCAAATTTCATTTGTTTTTATTATTATTTTCACCGACTGTTAATTGTGCATGCAATCGAACTGTCATGTGATGAGCTGAATAGCGCATCGTAAGAAGGTTTTATCGATATATCCGGGAAAAAAAAAACAAATCCAAATCGTCAGACAAAACAATAGATGTAATGCAGGCGTTGATCTCGCGATAGGTAAACAACACTATGATGACAAAACTATGAGCATTGAGAAACCATGAAACAAGAACGAAACGGGGAAACCCCCGAAACGGAACGAAACGGCTTTTGAAAAAGCAGCGTGATGAACAAGTTACTTTGACAAAACAAACCAAAAACATAGGGGTATATACAATATACACACAATAGTCAACAACGTGACATCATACGAACACACTAACCAGTTACAAGGCGCTCACAAAGCCAGAAAGCATAAAATCATGTGCACATATTAAATACAAGTTCCTATTTTTCCTCACATTTTCAAAGCATTGCACACATTTTATTCCATGTCCCCTTAGCACCATAATTATGAAATATTTCTTCTACAGTTTGCATATTTAGTGTATTTATTGCCTACATTTCAGCATGATATACTGTAGTATATTTACTGTAAGGTAGTCTTGATATTGCTCTGTGTTAAAAGCTATACTGTGTTAGATGCTATACAAAAAAAATGGACAAAATTCAAGCATTATGAGTAATTAAGACACGCCCCTATCAAAAACTCCACCCACATCTGTAAATGAGACACGCCTCCAAACAAAAAACTGAACAGTGGTTAATTCCATAGTCACGTCTCAGGGTTTGATTACTTTTAAAGCATGATTTTAGTATAAAATCCTCATTACACGTATTTAAATACGCCACTATGTATTCCACTTATACCAGGGGTCTCATTGGAGAAATGAAAGCATTGAGTTCAATCTAAAACATGCTTTTTTTCTGCTACACATCTCTTTTTTTAGGTTTTCAAACACTACAAATGCTGTGGATCAACAAAATATTGTGAACAGTAACAAAACGTTCTTTATTTTTGTCATTCCGTCCGGAGGCGTATATATTTGAATGTTGACCAAAGCTAGAAAATGATCACTGACTCGTTACTGTTTGAGCGAAAAACATTTGTGAGAAGGAACAGAAACGTGTGCGGTCTGCAAACGTGCGTTCACCTGCTTTGATAATTGCAGCTTTAATGTAGCTGTAATATATCACAGAGAAAGTCAACATTCTCCTGCTATCGTTTTTCAAAGAGGGTTAGGCTCAATGCTTAATTCATATTCTGCATCGTGTCTTCACCAGCTTGGCAGCCAGACAGTTTGAGGAGTTGAAATTCAGATACACATGAGTATTTAAGATGTAGCACCATTAACCATCCAAACCCCCTACACAGGCAGCCCTTTTAACCATCTGAAGATCTTCTGAAGGCATAAACATTGATTATAAAAGAATAGAAATAAAACATTAAGAAACGTTGTTTATACCACCAGAAAAACAAATGGGTGAACAAATGAATCACTATTATTCAAGGAACCTTGGAAGAACACATTTTCCAGTTAGGACCATTCATCATTCAAATCATCATTCAGATCGTAGAACTATTATTCATCCAGTGACGGCTAAGGATCATTTTTCAAGCCATTACAAAGAACCCACAAGGAACCTGGTTTCTGTGTGAAAAAAATGCTATTCATCAAAAGAACCGACCGAAGAACCCTTTAGGGAAAAATCAATTCATATCAACACACAAAAAAAAAAAAAAACGTAAATAATTTCTTAAAATCACTTAAAAAATTACGGTACATTGTTAAACATCCGAATAAAATGTTTAAAAAGTAAACTTACACTTTTAAAATTATGCATTTAAAATGAATTCGAAATTGTAATTATTAAAATATTATGGTTTAAACATTTTAAAGAATTAAAAGATAAAATTATTTATTCAAACAACAAAAAAGTAAACTTAAACTCGGATTGAAAAAGTACATTTGGAGAATTAAAAAATAAGAAACTTAATTAAAAAAAGTCAACTTAAACTTTGTTTTAAAAATTAAACTAAAACGAAGTTAAAAAAAATGAAAAACTGCGTTTAAAATGTACTCTTTATTTAAAAGAGTAAACTTTTTAAATATTGAAAAATGAATTCTTTTAACATTTAAACTTGAGCGTATTTCAGAACTATAAACTTCTTTTGAAAAGTAAAAGTAAAAAAACTAATTCAAACAAATAAAAAATGACTTAAAAGTAAAACTAAAATTAGTTTTTAAAAAGTATGCTTAAATGAGTTAAATGTATTTTTAAAGATAAAAAGAACTGAAGAAAAGTTTTGCATTTCTTCCATGTACATTTTTTTTTATCGTCAAAATAGGGACATGATGCTGCTATAACACAAAAAGTTACGCTTTGCCTCTCTACGCCTCATGTATTACAATGGTAACAGAGACGAGGTTTCATGCGAGGACGCCTGACATTGTGCAGTGCTGATGTTGACATTGGCGCATTCTTAACCTTCAGCCCCTGCACTTCTCTTCCATGAGTCCATCCTCAGCTCCTTGACCCAGATACTGTTCATTTCCTATTGACTGAAGGCATTTTCTATCTATCATCTCCCATCAGCTTTAATCCTTTTCCTGTTCCTTCGAAAACATTCTCCCTCGGCGAATTGTGTAATCGCTTCGCGTGTGTGTACAGACTCAGTGCTGTAAAGTTCTCTGGAAGATTTTTTCACTGTAAATATTTACCCAAGTTTAATTTCCTCGCAATCGCTCTGTTTTTTTTGTTGTTTTTTTTTATCTTGAACGTGGCCTAATTTTATCTGGCAAGGATGCTTTAGCTGCCGGGGGAATAGGAGTTTATCGCGCCTCGTGTGCATGGGACAATGAAGAATGGGATGTTGTGTAATAGAGGGGTAACGCAATGACACAACGCGTATCTGTCGCCGGGTTCCGATCTAAACCCGTGGGCGTGGCCTATACGGGAGCGTTGTTTTAGCTTCTTCTATTAGTGCACTGTCAGAACGCTTGGAATTACGGAGTAGGGGACCTGTGGTTGGACCTCTGATTGCTTGCCAGTTCCAAATCCCAGCACCACCAAGCTTCCACTGCAGGGCCCTTCAGCAAGGCCCCTAAACCTCAACAGCTCAGTTGTATAAAATGTGAAAGAATTTTCTGGATAAGGGCATCTGCAAACAAATTTAAACCAAGAATGCCCCATAAGTTTCATCTCTGACCTTGTACAAACCTCTCGTCTCATCCAGATGAACTTTTCTGGCAAACTTCCTGAAAACATACAAACAAACAAGCACACAATAATATCTGCTTTTTGCATCTGTTTATCCTGAATGATGCCTTGGTATTTTGGCTCCATCCCTTCTGCATACTGTAAGCTGTTTCATGCCAAGTTACACTATCTCGATGTGAATTTGTAGGTCGCTAATTTCTTGCTTGTATTTTGAGGAGCAGATGATATCACCCCCGAATGGCCATCGGATGATCGGTTGCCAACAGGGAGACAATCATCCTCTCGAGAATGGGAATTAGGCCAAGAGAAACGTCTGAAACGTGCACACACACAGACTTATTTAGGTTTCAGCTTTAAGCCTGGTCTCACTAGAAAGACAAGGAGAAAGAAGATGCATCTCCGGCTCTTCGTTCTTGTTGTGACACGTCAGCTCTGCTCCTCTGCCCCCGCATCTCATCTGAACCCAAAATAATTAACCCTTCTTTTTTTTTTTTTTTAAATCACCTTAACCCAGCATACAAACCTGCTCGAACGATCTTCTCTCATATTCGCTCGGTTCATAACATAACCGCTGCTTGAAAATCTGATCAAGAAACCGTTTTTTTTTTTTTTTTTTCAAGCTTCAAGCTGAGACAAAGGTGTTTCTTTATGATGCAATGGAAAGGACTGATGAGAGATGAGTGAGAGATGATCTCCTTTCGATATGGCCAGTGCGTGGCTTATAGATGTGCTTATGATCTGCAGAATGTATCGCTTTCACGGCGTGCATCGCGTTGCAGAATCCACCCGTATAACTGATGCTTATCTTTATTCCAGGAACAGGAACCAAAGACAATGGATTATTTTTATTTTTTTAATCTTTTTTTCTGGATATGAAGATGTTTACCTCTAAAAATGGCCAGAAGTGTTAACTACTTTGATATTTTGTTATAATAATATCAAAAGTAAAAAAATTGTCTACCATACATACATACATATATATAATCTGCAAACAAAAAGGTATAATGCAGTAATAAATGCTTTTTTTTGCAGTTCTACTGTCAGAGAAACAATCACAATTTTTGCCCAATCAGAACCCAGAATTAATCAGAATTCAGTAGTAACACAAATTTCATAACAATACATTAAACTCCACACTGGACCCACCTGCAAAATACATTTCTCACTTGCTCACATCTAGATTTCTCAGCTTGAGCTGTGTTTGCTTTACCATGCTTTAGCATACCATCGTTCCAGACGTCTAATATTATATTACAACATAAAAGAAAATTTCAACATAAAAAACACAAATGCATCTAATATCAGGGCCAGACAATATGTTCTGAACTCATGCAGCCTTTCAGCTGATAGGTGATAAATCCTACAGCGTAGGAACATAAATCTGGCAGACACACGACAGTGTGAGAGCCGCCTGGCTCGAGACACGCGTTGCGATACGCGAAAAAATGCATTGTGTGAAGCGTCATGGTAAACTAAGAGCAAGGCATGCAGGAGCCTTTTGCCAGACGCTCACTGCCTCACCTGACTTGCTCTATGCAGGAGGATCCTATAAAATTTGTCCACACATGAATGAAAAATTCCTTTGTCTTTTTTTAGACACATTGTTGATGTATACGTACATTATTAGGACATCTACTAAGTGGTAATTAAGGAAAATTCGTTTTTCCCTTCTTTGGTTTGTGGGTAGAAAAGAATTGAAAGCGTGTTCCTATTTTATACTTTTGTCTTGAATTCTATGGATGTTTTTTGTTATAAAAAGATACTCAGAATTGCGTTTTCTTCCCGCCAAAATCAGATGCAAAATCATGCATAAAAAACCCGAAATCTGCTCTGATTCGATCTAAAAATCTTTTCGAATCCCACCAAAGAAAGTAGCGCAACCTGAATAGAAGTTTCGAACGATGCACGTTACTGTTTCACTCTTGTCTAAGAGCGGACATTATCATTACCTGCCGTAACGAAAGAACCGAACATGCTGGTTTGATCATTTCGAGAGGGGGGGCCTTACTTTTGCACTCCGCCGTAAAAGCCGATCGTAATGACGAGTTTGCGACGGCACACTTAAGGGCTCGTTTGCGACTCTGTCCTTAGCCGCTCCACATGCATTTATTTCGGACCCTGGTATTTGTGTTTCTGTCATTACAGCATGTTTGGTGCTGACTCAAGAAGCTACGCTTTTTTTTTTTTCTTTTTTTTTTCCTCAGGCGATAAACTTAAATAGTAGTTGGCTCTTAAGTACAAGAACATATAGAGAGAATCAATACTTTATATTAAAAAAATCTCTATTTTTTCTCTATATATAGGAAACTCTATATTTCTATTAATAGGGCCTTTGAGAGACGTTAGTCGCTACATGATACTAGCCTTTGTTTCTGTCATCCGGTGCTTCTGCTAGTTTTTTTTGTCCCTAATGGGAGTTCATGTTTGCTCTGACTCAATGGTCCTGTCTTGTTGATTTAGGCTTTGACCTCGTTGCTTTCGACTCCTGTTGAACTGGAGACACCCTTGTGTTTTCTTTCCATCTCGCGTCGCTCACTAAGTGGCACGAGTGTCCCATAGTGAGCGATCGCAAAACTAGAAACAAACTAGTCATTTGCCCATCTCGCTGATTATACTCGTGTTCTACAAACATAGTCTAGTTAATGATGGTACAGCGTGCACAAGAGGGCTTTGCCAAGTCAGCAGAACAGCTCAGATGGAAATAAACCCTTGAAACACTGTGATTGTTATGTTGTGGAATTCACGTAGTTGTTAATTGACCCGGGGCCATGCTTTTTTTTTTTTTTTTTTTTTTTTTTTTTTTAAGTAACAATATCAAGTTGGACATGCCTGTACTGACAAGTCCTTCTTAAAGGTTGTTCTCACACTTTTGTTGTGATTACACCGTTCACTTTTTTGTTGCATATTGTTGCAAGCTTTGACTTTGATTTCTTCGAAATCTTCGCTTGTCTTTTTTTTTTAACCCCATCGTTTTATTCTCTTGTTCAAACACAGCGTGGCATTAAATGACATGACAGCCTTTTTGAAAAAAAAAACCTTAAGGACACGAAAGGGCTTTTGCAACCTAATGCTACCCTTCTGGTCTGACTAACACTCAAGATAGAGAGATAGAGATTGAGCTGTTATATGGAAAGAGGAATGAAAAAGGGGGATAACGTGTGCTGTGAGGTTGATCGAGAGAATAAGAAAGAGAAGTAAGAACAAAACCGATCTGCAAACCGCTTTAAAGCGACTTTCGAGAGACTCGTTTCTGCTCCCAGACAATTTACAGAACCATTTCCTCTAAATACTAAAGGGAAAATGGCAGTAATAATCTTCACTGCGATTAAAAAAACAAAACAAAACAAAACAAAAACGTATTCCTTAAATGGAAACAGACAAAATCGAAACCCTTGAAATGCCTGTGTTAATGGAGTTATGTAATAAAAGATGTTTGGGATGTTTGGGAGAGATACCAGTGATAATAAAGTCTCAATTATCCCACTACTCAGGCTGTTTTCTCTGTAAAGCATCCCCCACCCAACCACAACATACCCATCATCTTCCTGTTGCCCTGCTCCTAAAATCTGCATCTGTCTTGGCTTTGTTTGGCCTTTTGGACGTACAACAACTCCAGCCCAGTTCTCAGATCTCATTCCTTCTGCTTTTGTTTCGGACAGTGGTGGACAAAATACACAAGCCATGTACTTGAGTTAAAGTAGATCCACTCGGAAAAATGTATTTGCCTTCAAACGTACTTAAGTATCCAAAGTACTATGATTTATTACGGCTATAATGTTCCTATTAGAATTTTTTTATCACAAGATTCTTTGCTTAATCAACTCAGTTATTGTGAAAAGACTCGAATGTGACTCTCAGCACACTGATCTATTAATAGAATGATATTAATGACTCAAACACTGATTGATTTCTATTACAATCAATATAAAAAGACACAGGTGTTGCAGCGAGTTCGAGTCTGGAGTTTCTTCTATCATTTCTTCCTTCCTAAATGTTCTGCTTGATGTTTAACTGAAGCTGAACTGTATGTTGGTGCTAAGTAGAGACACACCAAGAGCCAATCAAAAACGCTCGACCCTGATTGGTGGATCGCTGCGTGTTTGGAGTCCAGAATGTCCTTGTATGCAGTAGAATCCCAATTTCCATTCACTAGAACTAAGAGGCCCGAACTTGACTGGAAGACCTCAAGTGACCTGTACAGAGTCTTAACCAAACCCCACTGAATTCCTACAGGATGAACTATGAACTGTGTCCATATTGTGTTTAAATGCGTAAAATAAAGTGTGTATGTGTGGAGTGATACAGTAAATACAAAGTTCCTATTATTTGAAAATTACACCACCCCATCACTGATTATTTTTCAATGACGGCAAACAATTGTTCTTCTCCATTTTTCTTTTCCAACAATTGAGTGTCATTCCAGTTTCCATATGGCTGAATTTCAAATCCCTGATCGTTCCTATGTCTGTGCTAACAGGCTTGGCCAGAGAAGATTCATCATTATGCACTGAAAAAGAGTGGAACACATGCTCAAAACACTCTAAAAGAAGACTTCGAGCTTAGGAGGCGGCCACATTACCCCACTGCCCCCAAGAACGGCGCCGAAGTCTCGAACAGGCCCCGGTGTGGAGTCCCAGACTTTCCTTCCAAGCAAGACAACGTATATAATTCGGTACAGAGAAGGGTCGCATACCGCAGACTGCACAGAGGCAAGCGCTACGTCACGACGAAGGGATGGAACAAGAAAAACTTCACGTACAAGTAAGGGGTTATTAATTTATATCTCGAAAATTCATGGCTGTACAACTAAGTAAATGGTGCAAGTGAATTCCTCGAGGTGGAAAGCTTTGAAAAGCATAATTTACGAATATTACATATTAGTGGTATCTTTTGATGCGTTGCCGGTGATGACGGTGCAGGCGCTGTGTAATAATTCACGGCCCCACACAGACCAGGTGCCTCCGGCTATCCTGTAGTTTTTATATATCTGAGGAATCCTCGTCGACACAGACTCCTCGCCTTCTCACATCCCGTAGTAAAGTCAAGTTTTGTGGGAAAGAGTGTAGACAGTGTTTTGCTGTTCTTCCTCTTCTTTCATATCAGAAACATCCCCTTTTTTTTCCAGGCCACCCAGGATCAAGGTGATGTTTTTTTTTTTCCTAGATGTTCCCAAACGTAGGGTCCAAGGTCCCAGATGGTCAACTGTAACATTCCACTGTGTCTACAGTAGATTCTGTGCATTCCATTTTAATCCACATGAAAGAGTAATGTATTTGTACTGCCTTTCTTCCCTGGTAGTCTATGGGTGCCGTTAGCATGTCTTTTATGGAGCTTTGTGATTAACATTCTGACCTCTGCTCAAGACTGACTTGCTTCCTCCATGTCGGTCACTGGAGGTCTCCGCCGGACATTTGCCTTCCCCTGTAATTTGAAAGCAGTAGGGTCATGACCTCAAGGTACTGACAATCTACTCGTTATGTGCTCATTCGTGTAATGGTCTTGGAACCCATGTGATTCTAGTTTCACCTCAGCAGGAGATAAGAAGCCAGTCTAAGCTTTAGAGAAGTTTGTCTGCCTGTTGGAGCCACCACTGATTAAAACTCTCTTAGGTTTATGGCCCACTTGCTGGAATCATGACCCATAAATCTCCTATTGACCTCTGTGCAGTTCAAGAACTTAATACTTTTTGGCTAAACTGGCCTGCCCTGCCTCTTCCATAAATTCTGAAGGCAGAAGGCTGTCTCATCACATTCTTAGAGACAAAAACAGAGGCGTGCAACGAGAGACAGAAAACAGAGAACGATGGAGAGAGGAGACATCTGTCCTCCACCCTAAACAGTGTTTCTGTATTATGTCACTTCCTCTAATGACTAATGTTTCAAGGAAATAGTTTTTTGGGAGTTGTTTATAGAGAACCACTCAACCCCAACCTGATGATAGACTGTCCAGTCAGAAATGCTAATGTAGGATCAGATTCTTCTCCTAAGTGGTCTGACCTTAGTCACAAGTCCAAGACAGAACCAGACTCCTGTTCCACAAGGTTTTATTAAACCAAGCCAATAGCTTGCTCCTTTCAAGTGGACAGAGATTTAGAGATCTTCTGACATACTTGATAGATTGCCAGAGGGTATAGTCAAGGTATACACAAGATATAGTCTTGCTATATATCATAATGACAGGAACAAAAAGCATAAAAATGTCTTCATGAGATGTTAGGTCACCATTAGCTAACAGAGCATCTTCAGTACACCTCGGCTCCTAGAACTACACCGGACCAATAAACCCTATTTTTCCAAAACATATTCCCTCAGTTTGGTGTTTTCATGATGGTAGTTCTTTAGTGCTCTCAAACACATCACTCCAAACTCCTCCATAGCATTCAACTGGGGCAAGATCTAGTGACTCTGAAAGCTATAGGATATTATAAATTGTATTCTTAATAAACATTAATGGAGGTGCTTAGTTTGCCACTGTGGGTTCTACTTTTGTCTAGAATTGAAGAAACAAATCGTGGCTCTAACCTTCACCCAAAGAGCTAATTATGTCTTGAGGATGGAATAAAAATCATTGATATCAATACAGATGCACAAGACCAAGCAGAATAAGTGGAGCTGACTGATTCATTCTGCTTTCCAAGGTATGATTTATTTTGTCCAGGAGTCCATATGGTATCCAGTTAATGCTCTGCTTTATGAGGAACCTGATCCAGAAAACATGCCCAAAGTAACCAAAGTTCATCATTTCAGTTTCGCTCAGGATAAGGGACTAGCTCCAGACGTGTGCCCTATCACATGGTTATAATTAGGTGACAATTTATTGGTAGGTCTTTGATTCTGATAGTTCCAAATGAATTGAATCATTGAGGTATTTACTTTATCCTGTTCTGTATTCACATTCTGATTAATCAATAGCATAGATGTATTTACAATTTTTATTTTTTTTTGCTAACACCTAGCTAGTCCTGTCTGATCTAACGTTTAGTTAGAGATACGTGTCAGCGCCTCAGGTTTAATTGGTGATGTGAAACATTACATTTACCTGATGCCCTTATGTCTTATTCATACAACTGCACAGCTATGGAGTTAAGGGCCTTACACAGGGATCAAGAAGTAGCAGTGGATCGGTGTGGCTGGGATTCGAACTCACAACCTTCAGATCCAAAGTCCAATGCTTTAACCACTAAGCTACCACCTCTTATAATTATAAGTATAGTGTGGTAACAATTTATTCCCCTCAATTTATTCCCCAACCTAGTAGTTACACCTTGAAGGCACAATCCGAGGTAACTTTAAAAACAAGCACTTTTATTTACAGTGATCTTTTGAAGGTTATGTGACGTGTGGCGTCCTGGGAAAATCCGTTGGGTATGACTTAGACAAACAGCCAAAAAGAAAAAAGTTTTGGTCAGTTTTTTTTTGCCTGTAAAATATTTTGACACTGGAAACTGTATAAACAGTAACTGTACTGTATGCCAGCATGCTGTACTAGCTTCACTTTTTTCATCAAAATGCAAATCCAGATGGTTTTAAAAACATACTGTAATATAATAGCCTCAAAGCCAGATGCCAAAATTCCGCACACCTTTTGTTTCAGGTATTTATGAAATCATATGATGGTCTGAGGCAGTGAAAGAAGTGTTCGGCTGATTTTACCATTCAGCGAGGATAAAAACCAAACACTCACTAACCCCTATATTGTTACGAAGTCATGCACTTGCTCACTCATGTATCAAATTCTTTAGGGCCTGTCTGTGTCTGATGCAGGCTGAACAAACACGCCGTTAGTCCTCCAGCGGCTCGACTTTCTCAGCAGACAGATTATCTGAAAGCAGCGCTCTGTGGTTCATAAATCACACTCCTCCATGGTACCAGACACCTCGCTATAGAGGATTAAAACTGGCATCTATGAATCCAGTTAATACTTGTGTGGGTGGTCTGGAGTGAACGGGCCTTTGTGTTTGCGTGTGTTTCAGGATCTTAACGGGACCACCGCAGATGGATTTGCAGAAAGTGAAAGAGGTGATTAGGGATGCGCTACACGTCTGGAGTCGGGTCACTCATCTCACCTTCACCGAGGTCTCTGGAGGCAAGACTGACATCACCATTGACTTCGTAAGGTAAGACTTCCATGGTTTGCACCACATCTGCAGGTAACAGATGTTAGGAATTTCCAGTCATCTTGATGTTGGCTGGGTGAGTTTGGAGTTTTCCAGATGCTCCTATCTTTCCATGAACTGGCTAGTATTCATTAACACTGAATAGATTTTGCTTGGAATTTCTTTCTTTCTTTTTTTTTTTTTTTTTTTTTACAGAAAATGTAGTTATTAAAACCAATGCATTCCCAGTGCAAAGCATGTTTACACCATTGCACTGGTGGAGCCACGGTTGAATTGAATCCTTTGGCATTACCAGTATCCAGTAATATGTTAGCTTAACATGCTCATTTTAGACACACAATTGAACATTTTGCACCACATTAGGAATTTTACGAGATAGCTGGATGGCTAGTGTGAAATATCCAGTGATGAGCAGAAAGGAAGTAAATGTATTTTGTTGCTGTACTTAAGTAGCGTTTTTCGCGTATTTGTACTTTACTGAAGTATTTCCGTTTAGGAAGACTTTTACTTTAACTTCACTACATTACAAAAAAGTCAAATATTTGACTTTATACTCAACTACATTTGGTAAAATCCTTAGTTCCTTTGTATTTATGAGGATAAAAACGTAACTGGTCAAACACGCGTCGAGTCACCAATCAGAATCGAGCGCACGCTCTGTTTTAAACTCGTTTTGATCGGCGCTTGGTGTATCTGCTGATCACCAACATACAGTTCAGCATCAGTTGAACAGCAAGCAGAACATTTAGAGAAGAATAAATGATGAAGAAACTCCAAACTCGAATTTGTCGCAACACCCGTGGTTTTATTTACATGATTTTTTTGAAGTAGTTGAAAAGAAGGTTTTGGGTTCATGATCATTTTAATAGAAATCAATCAGTGTTTGAGTCATTAATATCATTCTATTAATAGATCGGTGTGCTGAGAGTCACATTCGAGTCTTTTCACGTAAACTGAGTTGATTAAGCAAAGAATCTTGTGACAAAAATAATAATAGGAACATTATAGTCGTAATAAATCATAGTATTTGGATACTTAAGTACATTTGAAGGCAAATACTTTTGTACTTTTTTTCAAGTGAAAGTATAAAGAGAGCACTCGACTTTAACTCAAGTACATGGTTTGTTTACTTCGTCCACCACTGGAAGTAGGTTGCTAATATTAGCCCTGTTTGTTAGTTAAATCGTGGTCACATGATTAGCTTTGTTTGTTTGTCAGATTTTACTTGAGGTTTTCCTTTTTGTCAAAGAAACTAGTTGTCAAATGGTTACATATTCAATCAGGACATGTTTCTATAGACCTACATTCAGAATAATCCGCATTGTCTGACATTTTAATTCCAAGCATCATCTAGGCCACTGTTTTTCGTTCACGATTATTTTTGATGATTTGTGTTTATGCAAGGATTAACAAATTCCCTTTTTATAGAATGGTGCAAATGTGAAACTGTATTCTTCTAAATCCAAATATTAGAGTAAATCATTTTAAGATACTACCATCAGCCAGAGTTGTTAGCATTCCACATTGTACAGAGCGGCACAATTGGCTTTTGGTCTTCGGGACCTTATGTTTTGAAGGATTTCCTTGTAGACTTCAAGCAAATGATCAAAAAAGAAAAAATTAAGAGTGCTAATGCTAATCGGACCCTTTGGGTTTTTTATGAAGACTTTACAATGGAAACAAGTGAGAGAAATGTTTTTCACACCACTGCACAAACACAGGAGCCCCTCTCACTGCAAAGGTAAGGTGATCGGAGAAGGCATGAGAAAGCATGAGATCATGTGCTGATAATTGACGCTCCACATCTAGCAATGCATGCATGCATAAATAGCGAGTGTGCAGCTGGGCTGGTAAAAGCATAAAGGCTCAATAGTAAGGTCACACCTTCACACACCTGTCAGGTGTTTTCTTCAGACCTTCGTGCTATGCGCTGCACTGAGACCTCAGAGAGAACTAATCCTCCCCTCACTACCTTTTATCTTCCTTGAAACACTGATGCAAATATTGCAAACCACAAATTGTTTTCTCTGCAGTTGATTAGGGCAATGTGCCTTGAAGCAGTGTTCTTTAGATCCTTTAACGTGGTACTCATTTTATAATATCCTGCTACACACCAGACCTTTATAAATATTTTTGTTACTTTTTACCAGAGATTCTTTTTCCTTTAAAAAAAAAAAAAAAACGTTTGTAATAAGTAAATTTTAAAAGCCATAAGTTTCTACCCTAAAGGCGTTCGGTGGTTCTCGGGATAAAACTTCCAGCTGGAGCACTTGTCCACAGACTGTTTTGTCTGACTTGCTTTCTCTAATTGTCAATAAACAGAAAAATGCTGCTGTTCGAGACTAAATACGCCTGAGTATATGTAAACTGGCTTTTGCAGTTAGGGACTACCCCGAAAAGTTCTCATGCCCAAGCTTGTAGTGTTTAATCAATGAGACTTCATCTCTATGATAAAAAAAAAAACCGGGCCGGGCATCCATCCAGAATTTGCCATAATGTTGTGGATGTGAACACGCATGACTTAATTTGCAAGTCAGCTTTTTCATTCTTGAGTCTGGATGGCATCCAGGACCTTACCCCACTTTCCCTAAAGCGCTGGAGGGTTAAGATTATCCAACCCCGCTGTAGGAAGTGTTCAAAACAATGGAAGCCCGCATGAGGACAGATCAGGTGTCCGTTTTGCTTTCTTAGGTCATACCAGATGATTTTGGGTGTTTATGCAACGAATGCATAAAGCATTAGGGATGAAATCGAGACTTAGGATAAACCAATCCTCATGGTCTTGTTTTTCAGGTATGAACATGGAGACAAAATGCCTTTCGATGGTTTAGGAGGAGTCTTGGCTCATGCCTTCTTTCCAGGAACTCACCGGCAGGGGGACGTGCACTTTGACTATGACGAGTATTGGACGTTAGGAAACGGCATGGGTGAGTTAGTTGCCAAATAACGTGAAATGTTTCGATGATGATGATTTCATTAATTTAGGAGTTTAGAAGTAAATGTGGTAGTTATACCAAATAAAATTCAAATGACAAGATTCAGTTTCAGAAGCTCTGAAAGAACAGCCATATGCAGTTCTTCCACAAACTCTAGCCACAAAGGACGTCTATGGATGCTGAGATCAATTTATAACCTTCACTTAAGCTAGGAGACAATGTCCCTGTGCTTAAAGTCAGCTAAATGAAAATGGTTTGGAGTGGAACATCTCCTGCTATAGAGCTCTGACCCTCAACCCTATTGAACACTTTTGAGATGAATGTGAATCTAACTGCACCCCAGGCCTCCTCACCTCACCAACATCACTACCTTACTGTAATAACACCCCTGTGTCTGGAATAGCACAAATCTCTACAAACACACTCCAGAATCTAGTGGAACAGTGGAAGGAATTATAAAAGCAGATTGGGACTAAATGTGGAATGTGATGCTCAAAAAGCACATACCGTGCTTATGACCAGGTGTCTCCAAACTTTTGGGAATATAGTGTCTAGGAGTCTCCAGTGTTGTTTAGTTAAATGGGTTCATGGGTTTTTGTTTATCTCTTACAGGCACAGACTTGCTGCAGGTTGCTGTTCATGAGTTCGGCCACACTCTTGGGCTACAGCATTCCCGCACTTCTGGCTCAGTGATGTCTCCATACTATAGCTTCTCCTATCCACCACGGCTCAACAAGGATGATGAGAAGGGTATCCAGTTCCTGTATGGCATCAAGATTATACCACAGAGGGTGCCAGAGTTAGACACCAATGACATCATGCTAGTAGTGGGTTTTCTTGCTTATTGGATTATTTAAACGTTGTTCACATGACTTGACATCGTATTAAAAAAATCTGAATCTTTTTTTCTGTTTTCCAGCCCAACGCTTGTGACACAGACTTCGATGCTGTGTCGACGATCCGCGGCGAGCTGTTCTTCTTCAAATCAGGCTACGTGTGGCGCATCCGTGAGGGTAGACTGCAGGACGGGTATCCGGCTCTAGCCTCCAGACACTGGCATGGGATTCCTTATAATATAGATGCCGCATATGAGGACACGTCTGGAAACATCTGGTTCTTCAAAGGTGAATAAGGTTTAGAAGGGTAACACCTTTTCTAAGAGTGGCACGAAAACCAGAGAGATCTTTCGAGTTGGCCAAAATAGATCTTGCTGAAGTTAGAGTTTAAACACTTTTTTAAGAAAAAAAGTCTCTTGGTCAAAAGTATGAACGGAGGTGTTATGGATAATCCTGACTCAATATGAGATCAATTCATGGATCTAGATTTATTAATCCATTGAAATGCCCAGGATGTAGGCATTCCATCTTTCCTGTGTTTGTAAAGCTGGTTTATCCATTAAACCTCACACCTGTGTTCAGTTCCTTGGTGGTCTGAATGGTGTAATTAGCCAGGTGTTTGCAAATAAACAACATTCACCACTTTCCACATCTAGAACTTTACGTACATCTCAAAAAAATGTGTTCTGATTTCTGCGAGAAAAAAACCCAAACTGAACTTGACATGACCAGCTCTTCTCTGCCTTTTCATGGTGTGCAGGACAGAATTACTGGGTGTACGATGCTGAAAAGAAGATCAGCGGGCCAGACTCGGTTCAAACGCTGGGACTTCCAGTCAATAACATCCAGGCAGCATTGTTGTGGGGCGAAGACAAGGCTAAGAGGGTGTACTTCTTCAAGGGAGAAAACTACTGGCGTTTTAACCCACTGGAGAACTGGGTGGACATGAGCTATGCTCGCACCATGGTGGACTGGAGGGGAATCCCGAATGACATTGATGCTGCTTTCCAGGATCACTACGGTGAGAAAAATCCTTAGTGTTTTAAAAAGAATATCCTACATCTGCCTGCCAGTATGAGTCAGCCTCTTAACATGATCTACAGCTTGTGTAGGACATTCTCTAAAGTCTTTTCATTGAAGTGATTCTGGATTTTGAATAAACAGAGCAGAAAATAAGTTGCACTGAATCTGTAGTCTGAATTTGCCTGTATTCTTTTAATATTGTGAAGAAGAATCCTTGAAGAGGGGTTTGATTTGAGGGGTTTGACGATCCTTGTCAGGGTGAGCAGAGGAAAGAATTTGGTAGATCAATTTAGTTTTTCTATATGATGAGGAATGGATGTTAAACATCTAAAAAGTGGATGTAGAAGTACTGCAGCTGTGATGAAGAGCAGCCATGAGATATAATCGCTGAGCCAAAAGATGTAGTATAAAGACAGAACAATAGCGCAACAAGAACCGGGCCCTAAAGGAACTATTGTAGTAAGACTGTGAGATGTTTAAACTAAAGCTTTTTATACTACATGCTAGAATTGTTTCTATATGGTGATGAGATCAAGGTCCAAGTTTAACTCCAAACTCCCAAATCACATTCGTTGAGTGGACAGAAACAGGTTTAGGCTTATGATTTTGAATTTTCTTCTCCTTTTTTCAGGCTTTGCCCACTTCCTGAAAGGCAAACAGTACTGGAAGTTTGACCCAGTTGGGGTTAGAGCACTTGAAGGATACCCCCGCTACATCGGCATGGACTTCTTCAACTGCCCCGCCTACAAGTATCAATAAATCTCCACCAGGAACGGAGATTGAAGATGTTTAAACCAAGACTAAATGCCTTGACTTACTACTTTTAATTGTTCCAAGTGACCCGGGTGACATAAAGATATACGTTATATGATCTCAGTCACCCACATTTCACCCTCAGGCAGATTGTGTGCTACAAGGGTTCGACCTTATTTCAGGTACAATAATCCATATATCCTCATATGACCACCAGTCAGGTTGGATCAAGCCAGCTAATGACTCACGAATTTCTGGAGGAGTTCCAGCCACACACAACCTTGACACTTCTCAGGAAAAGCACGTCCACCATGCTATTCCATGTTCTTCCTTTTCTGCTGCCTTATGCAGGATATGAGTATTTATTTTCTGTATATTTTGCCATCATCATCATCATCATCATCATCATCAGCATCAGTATTTTAGTTACTGAGAACGCAACATCCACTTTCTGTGAAGTGCCAAAATGTGTTTTTTATTTTGCTTATTATTACATTTTATACATAAAGGTGCTAAAGTAATACACGAGGAAGGCTTCCTGTACCTCAAATGTTCATCTAAAGAAATAGAACAGCTCAGGTGTGCTATTGAGGACAGAGCTAGGAGAAAGAGAAGTGTGGAAACAGTGTCATTTTTATTAAGAAATAACGGCCTGTTAGAGCACACGCATAAAACGCCAAAATACAAAGATGGAAAACGTTCCTGGGAAAAAAGTATGTTTAAATTAAACGAAAACGAAACGATGTGCAGAATTGAATTAGCTCACTACAACTACCACAAGATTTGTGATACTCCAGTATAAAACACAGTGTTAATACCACAGCAATGGGCTAGTTATAATTGCCAATTAATGTTCTATTAGTTGACATTTTATCCATTTAGAGTTAATCTATGCAAAAAAATTCCCCTCATGTTACAAACCGCTCCGAAATCTGCCACAATTTTTACTGTCATCTTGAAGTTAAAAACAAAACCCCACACAAATTCTCATGTTACCAATAAAATGGACTAGCTGAAGACGTTTCTGTGGCAGAAAACATGCTGACAGTTACAAAGCACTGACGACAAAACGTCACCATGTCAACAAATAAATTCTTTTTCGCCTTTATATATATTATATGGACAATCCTCCATACACGTATCTATGAATTGGCTGTCACAATAGAACCAAGAACTGTGAAATCAATGAATGAATGCCAGCCAATCGGGAACGAGTATTTTCCAAAATCATGATTAGCCTTAGTTCACGTTCCGTCCTGATTCGATCGCTCCTGAATATTGTAGCAGAGTCCAGTGCAGGTCACTGATGCTGCAGTGTCGGTCAACGTTGCCTTGTTTTAAATGGTTACAGGGCTTTTTTTTTGTTTGTTTTTGCAATGGTACACAGCTCAGGAAGTGATCTCTGCTCTAACACAGAAGCAAAAAAAGCACTGGTTATGTGTTAGGGAGTTTAATAAAAGGAACAGCACTGTATCTCTCTTTAATATAATCTATCATGTAATCAATGATGTCATCGACACATGTATTCCTATGTACTGTGTAAATACTTCTGTAAAAAGATTTGTAGTATATTTTTGCTCCAATAAACGTTTCTCGAATTATTCGATCCCGTCTCGTAATCCAGAGATATGTGTGCCAAAGAAAAATTGTCATGGTAGCTCAGTAAAGGAAAGTTGGGGGGTCAAGCCCTGGTATTGCCAAGCTGACACTCTTGGGGCCCCTGAGCAAGGCCCTTAACCCTCAGTGCTCCAGGGGCACTGCATCATGTCTGATCACAGCTTCCTAACATTGATTTTATATGTAAAGAAACAATTTCACTGTGCTGTAAAGCACATGTGGCAAGTATGAAGCACGTTTCTTTTCTTTCTTAATGTAACTGTTTTTCAGGAACTGTTTTTTTTTTTCAGGCATGAAGTGTTCTCAAGCGGAATAAGTGAATTTCCTCTTTGCTCACTTGATGGTCTGGTTTGAATCTGTTTGAGTGTATGGCCACACTTTCGGGTTTATTTGGTTCAGCTATTCGGCTGACGCGACGAATTAATCAAGCGCATCTGCGTCAGTGATGCCATGCTTGACCTTGGTTTAGGCTTTTTTTTGTTTGTTTGTTTGTTTTTTTTTTTACCTATTTATCTTTATTATTATATAATGGAAATTTGGTCAATTTTGTGGTCATCAGAGGAGAAAAGAGTAATAAAATTTTCTACTCAAGTAAAAGTACTGTGAAAATACGAACCCTAACTGTTCTAAAAATCTACTCAGGAAAAAGTAAAAATTAGCTCATTTTTTATTAAAAACGTACTGTTACTTTTTTACACTTCAGTCCATGACTTGAGTCTAATGTGAGTTATGCAGTTTAATGTGAGTTTATGCAGTAATTCAGATTAATATAGTGTTTCTATAAATGAATGTCCCCTAATGTGTTCTAATTCGCTAATCATGTTGAAATATGGCGTTTGTTAGCGTTACATAAGTTAGCTAGAACCCAGCCATTAGCTGGATAAATAGGGAGGGTTGCGTTATGAAGGGCATCCAGCGTAAAACATGCGCCAAATCAAATATGCGGATCACGAAAGAGAATTTCATACCGGATCGGTCGAGGACCGGGTTACCAACGACCGCCACAGGTATCGTTAGCCAACAGGGTACCGGTGGAAATTGGGCTACTGTTGGCCGAAGGAGGAGAAGGAGAGGAGGAAGACGTCTACAGAGACGGCAGGGAAAGGAGAAGTGTAGGAGAGTGGAGGTTCGGGTTGGTACTTTAAATGTTGGTGCTATGACATGTGTAGAGGAGGGACATGGGG
The DNA here is from genome assembly GCA_014706435.1 of Silurus glanis. NCBI lineage: Eukaryota > Metazoa > Chordata > Actinopteri > Siluriformes > Siluridae > Silurus > Silurus glanis. The sequence continues at coordinate 1,386,134 of JAAIIK010000098.1, forward strand.
TATATCAGTCGGAGAATGCTGAGGATGGAGCCACCAGGAAGGAGGAAAAGAGGAAGACCAAGGAGGAGGTTTATGGATGTGGTGAGGGAAGACATGCAGGTGGTTGGGGTAAAAGAGGCAGATGTAGAGGACAGGGGGGTATGGAGACGGATGATCCGCTGTGGTGACCCCTAATGGGAGCAGCCGAAAGAAGAAGAAGACATAAGTTAGCTAGATGTGTGTAATCCAAAGCCATCGAGCATATTTTGTGAAAGGTTTTTTTTTTTTATGAAATTGAGCAAATTGATTTTTAAAATCTGAAAGGATTTCAATCTTTGCTCACTCACATAACAAGGTGACAAACCTGCTGTGTTATGAGATCATTTTGCTTTCTAATTGGATCAGAGCCAAGACATATGGAAGACATGTTCTTATAATGTGTACAGAGGTGTATTTTACCGAAAACATCTGTTTTATGTTTTAAAAACAGGTTCTGTGTATTACTGTAACTAACATCAGACAGAGCCAGGCTGTGAACCAGAAAAATTACCTCAGCCTCCTTCCTCAAATATTCATATATTCATCCGGTGTTTACCTGCAAGGAGATTTATTGAATTGACTCGAAACCCTTGCAGCAGAAAGTCCTGAAATGCCTTTTATGGGAGGCACAAAGAGCTGTAGGATTGAGCTGATCCTGAGCTTTGTAGCAAGCACATGAGGCTTTCAATCCGATCTTTAGAAGACTATAAAGACAATGATGTCTCTCTTTTTTTTTTTTTTTAAAGACGGGATTATCACACATTTTTTGGAGCTGTAAAGTGTCTCAAATGTACAGCCATATTTCACACAATAATACAGCTGTTTTAAGATTCGGCTCATTCTTTAAATCATATTTGTCTATGTAATTGAGCCAAAGAGTTTTTATTTGATTTCTGAACATTGTCATGGCATTCAAATAAAGTAATTTATTTAATTGGAGATTTTTTTGGGGGCTTCTATGTCACAAACTAGGTCATGTTAATGGTATTAAGATTTACTTTGACCAAACAATTATTAAAATGTCCAGATGTTCAATTCAGCTGAAATATTGTGCCGTGCCTCTTGTAAAACTTGCCAAAGATGTTCTTCACTAGTTGGAGATTTCTTTCTTGTGATCCAGTTCATCCCAGAGCAGTTCAATAGGATTAAGGTGTGGTGACTGGGCAGGTCATTCCATGATAAATAAAACTCCAGATGACTGTTTGCTCTATAAATAACGCTAACAGAGAAATGAAGTCAGTTTCTAGGAGCTGCAGTCCAGAGGAAATTGCATGGAATTGAACTATGGAATGGTTGCCATGTTGGTTCAGGCTTCCTTTTACTTTCTGGAGTCTCCAAACTTCCCTGCTCCAAAACAACCCCAAACCATTGAGCTTCCACCTCCATGTTTGATTTTTGGGGTGAGGCAATCTGATCACATCTTCTCTCCTGGTCTCTGTCTTACAGATGTTCTTCTGTTAAAGACAGAAATGTCACACTTGGACTCATTCACTGTCCAATTCTGGTGTGTTTTTGCCCTTTTACCGAGTTTGTTGCATTAAAACAAAAGGAACATAAATGAAAAGCAATTAAAGACGAGGTGTTTCCAAACTGTTGACAGGCTCTGCAATAGGAGTTTGGGGGATTTTTGATCATCCACGATGGGAAATTAAGTCTGCTTAAGTAAATCCAATTCAAAATACACCTCAATGAGTCAGAACAGCCTTCAAAGCTTAAATAGCTCAGAAAGGTTTAGGAGTTAGAGCAGTCCAAAAAATTCAATGGAATTTTCAATGGGAATTTTTGTTATTTTGACCTTCCATTATGAGAAAATATTGAATTAAGCAATTCCATACTGTAAGTCAGTAAGCTTGATAAATCAGAATAGCTTGAAAGGACTGCTGAGTTTGGTGCATGAAGCTTGAAATAGGAGTTATAACAGTCCAAAAACATTTCATTGGAATTTAATGAGAATTTTGACCATTAACTGTAATTCTGATTAGAAAATGTAGAGTTAAAGTTGAAATTCTAATGTAATTGCATGTAATGTGGCTTGTCCTATTTTTGAAGAGGGTTTATATACACTGATCGGGTATAACTTTATGGCCACCTGCCTAAAATAGTCCCCGTTTTGCTGCCAAAACAGTCCTCTGGATTAACAGCATTAACTTCTTAGCAGTTTGATCTACAGGAGCTCGTCTGTTGGACGGACCACATGGACCAGCCTTCGCTCCCCAACGGGCATCGATGACCCTGTCGCCGGTTCACCACTGTTCCTTCCTTGGAGCACTTTTGATAGACACTGACCACTGCAGACCGGGAACATCTCACAAGTGCTGCAGTTTTGGAGTTGCTCTGACCCAGACGTCTAGACGTCACAATTTGGCCCTCGTCAAATCCTTCTGCTTGCCCATTTTTCCTGCTTCCAACATGACAACTTTGAGGATAAAATGTTCACTTGTTGCCGCGAACATACCGCTCACTGGATGTTTTCTTGTTATTTGGATAGTCCTGTGTAAACTCTAAAGACTGTTAGAAGTAAGAATTCTAGGAGACTAGCAGTTTCTGAAATGCTAAGTGGCCCATGTGGCACCAACAACCCTCCTGTGGTCATATTGTTTTCCTCATTCTGATGTCTGATGTGAACATCATGATTTGCTGCACTTCACTATATGCAGTATCAGATGAATGTGCAGAAATACAGGTCAAATTTTGTCTGTCGGATTGTTAAATGATCATATTATTAATCCATGTAGGACTGAAGTAAATGTTACAGACCCTTTGAAGTTGCTGAGCTCATGACTAATCTAATCAGCATGGGCATGCCGGTTTGCTTTCATACGACTTCCAACATGTAAACTATAAAAATAAAAGGATTTTATGGGTCATATTTGATTTCTTGCCTTTTTTCCTTTACTGACATCTGGTGCTGGGTTTCTGAACTCGAGAACCCTGTAACAACTGGGCCATGACTAATGCTGACCTTAGCAGAAAGTTACAAAGCATTACCACAACACAGATGTGACTGCTAACATCTGGATGAGCAGCTGGATTTTACACACAAGCGATGTGTCATGTCCCTTTCGCACTGCTCCGTAGTGGAACAAAGGATTGTAGAGTTAATCTATGGAGAAGGCGTTGATCTGAGTGGAATCTCCCCCTCTCCCCCCCTCTCCCCCCCATTAGGGGGAAAAATGATCTCTTTGTGTTTCTCTTTCATGCGCTTTGACTCCTTTAAGCTGTAGGTAAGACCTCAGGGATGGAGGTGTGTTTGCCTCTGAGCAAGATGGAAAAAAACTGTATCCAGACTTGTCGTTATTGCAGAGGTGTTTTCAGGTTTTTTGGACCAACAGAGCGAGTAAAGGGGAAAAAGCAAAACAGATTTTGCAGTATGCTGGAAATACGTTTTTTAAAAAATAGTCAATGTAAAAGTAATAAAGAAATATCTACATTTTATATATTACACACATATATATATATATATATATACTGTATAACACAGAAGTTTCCACAAGGGGCGTTCAAGTCAAACCAGGACTTTTGAGTTTCTAAAATAAAGGACATATTTTATGGATTCATGGATTGTAGCGTAGTTCAAAAAGGACAAGAAGATATCAATCTCAAACTAGTTTTTTTTTTTTTTTTGAAGAAACACCATTACAAATTAAAAGTGCAAAAAAACACTACAGTCCATGACGAGTCTAATGTGTGATGCACTTTCGCAGGAAGAAAAAAAATCTTCTAATGTGTTTTATCATAATGAGAGAATGACTTTCCATTCAATGGCATTTTGGTTTCGGGTTCTCCGTCGCTGCGTCTGTCTTCTCCGTCTCCTTCTTTCTTTCTTGTGAATTTAGTGCGCTTGTTCTTTGCCAATCGATCAAACAGTACGCAAGTTTACGGGGCGCATTTCTTTCCCCTCTTGTATTATCTCTATTGATTGATGTTTTTTTTTACTCAGAAATGAATTTTGATTTAAAACATAGTTAAGTCCAATACTTCAAACAAAACATACTTGTGTAAAAGTAAAATTACTTTTAAAAAAAATAGAAGTACACAAAAAAAAAAAAACTCGATTACAGTAACGCGAGAAAATGTAAATCGTTACTTTCCATCTCTGTTAAACGTTTATCCCTGCGTTAAACTAATGCCTGTAGAGATTTGGCATAGAAAGATTTTTCAATATACGCCTGAACCATGCTAAGACATCCTGCTTCACTGTTCCCGCAGAAATATTAGTCTGTTCCATGCACGCACTAACACTGTTGTCTGCCATCTTGACTAACGGCCTTTGGACTGGCCCACGACGTGTGTGCCACCTATCAGGAATAGGACACGCTCTAGCCACTTACAACTGCGTGTCGTATCCGCTACGCTAGCATCCTTCATTTCTTTTGACCGCTAAAAGTCCCGGTTTGTCTTATCCCTCATGTGTGTGTATAAAGTGTTCGGACATGGTGTGTTGTATCTTCTAAGAAATCTTTCTTGGTTGGACTAGATACATGATAGACTTCTTCAATGCTGCTTGACCTTGACCTGCGTTTTCCATCTCTGCTAAGTACTAGGGTGGAAAAAGAATGTATCGGTTCTGGAGGTGTAAAATACAGGGGGTTTATAGGGTCAAGTGTGAGTATGCACTGCATTTAGACCAGCATGGGCTTGCTCTAGCCTGGAGCAAGAACCTGAACCTGTGTTCTTTACGAACGAATATTTTTCTTTTAACCGTTCAGCTGTTTAGCTGTAAAGGACAGAGGCGTGGCCAGGGGTGGAAATATACTATTACAGTAGTTAACAGGACACGTGTGCAATGCAGGAGAATTATGCAATAAAAATGATGCATTTCCTGTTTGAAAGCTACTAGATTTTTTTACCTCACATACTTGGAGATATCATGTGTACTTTACTAGCATGTTATTACAGTTGTACACTAATATATTTGGAAAATGTGAGAACATTGAAACGTTTTTAACATGGTGAAGAACTCATCACTAGCATCACTCCTTCAATCCAGGAGATACAGGAACTCTCGCACCAGAACCAGCAGGATGAAATCCAGCTTTTTTTTCCAACCACCATCTCCCTACTGATCTCTACACTACACCACTAGAGTACTGAAGTCCTTGTTAATGCTTCACTACTTTTTTCTGCCAGTAATCTTCAAATCTCTATCTACTGAGGAGCAGCTTCGGCAAAGTATTTCATCTAAACGTTCTGAGAAACGAACCGTCCGGATGCCGAGTGTGTGTAAAGCTGTTGTTCATGCTTTTAAGGGAGGATTTTTCAATTAGAGGAAAAAAAAAAGAACATCTGGACATTTATAGATTCGTTTGGTCAAAGGAAATCTTTATACTCCACTACTTAGAATGCTGCATAGAACCTAAAGGAACATGCGTGTGTCTCTGAAAAACCTGTAACAACTCGGGGTTTACACACACACACACACACACACACACACACACACACACACACACTCACACACTCACATCTGCATGCTCACAGGATGAAGCACCTCATCTTTCTTTATCACTCCTACAATGCACTTCTCACTTCATTTATCAATTCCACACTCTCTCCATCTCTCTTTCGGTCAATCTGTATCACTGTCTCATTCCTTCTGTCTTTCCACTCTCTCTCACTCCGTACAGTTTTCTATTTCGAACACGTCATCTATCTTTCTATTAGCAACTGGCTTTCAGGTTCCCTGTCATCCATCCATCCATCCATCTTTCTTTCTTTCTTTCAATATCAAAGTTTACCTTGTTACGGTAGTTTTTTTTTTTTTGTCCAAATAAACCCTGTATAAGATCTCTTCTTTCAGGGGGAAATAAAGAGATTTACAAGAACACGTAAAGGAGCAGTTTGTTGTCTCATATCGTACGCAGAATCAAATCCAGACACGAAATCCATACAATCACTGGCACATCTGTACGTGTCCATCACTCATTATAACCCCAATCACACGAAATAAAGCATAATAGGGGATATTTAATGTTTTATATCCACTGATGAGGGATTTCTTTCCACCATTCCCTTCTAGATTATCTCTTTCCTTCCAGATGTTGTCCTTCTTGCCACCATTTCTTTCTTTCTAACATTGCCTTCTAATCACCTTCTTTCTTCCTTCCTTCCAGATTTTTCTTTCCACTATTCCTTTGTAGACTTTTTTTCTCTTTCAGATGATCTTTTCTTTACACCATTCCCTTCTTTCTTTCTTTCTAACATTCCCTTCAAGGCTTTCTTTCTTTCCTACCCTTCTTCCTGATATCCTCTTTCACCATTCCCCCTTTTTCTTTCTTTCTTTGTAATATTCCCCTCTAGACTCTAGACTTGTATGAATTTCTTTCATTTTGTTGTCCTTCCTTCCACCATTCCTTTCTTTTTCTTTGACATCTTCTAACAGAAGAGTCTGTGGTACTACTGCAATATCAGTCCCTGCTCTAGTTTTTTTTCTATAGAAATAAGAACATAATGCTATAATGTGATAATCTGTGTTTTTTTCTGTCAGAGGAAATTAATCTGCACTTTTCATCTAATCATTTTGGGAATTCAAAACACTTCAAAGGAACTACATATTGAAATCATGTAGGTAGTTTCTTTAGAAGTAACAGCACAATAATTCCAGTGTAGACGAACGCTCAAAAATATAAGAACCATCATATTAGTAATAGTTTATTTTATTTAAAAAAAAGGGGAAAAAAAGAAAAAAAAAAGAAAAGAAAGCAAGTCTAATGCACAGTACGCCTTAGCACAAAGTCAGAAATGTCCCAGTGATGACAGGCAGATCCAGCGGCTCTCTCGAGGTCGAGGCCGTAACGCTCCGTCTCTACCAGGCCGGCGCCGTGTTGGCAAGTCGCCGCATGCGCCTGGGAACACAAACACAGAAAGATCTAAAACTGCACGACAAACATTAAACAAATCGTATCGGGACAAACGTCATGAGATTTCCACACACTCCGTTGCTTCCTCGCTCTCCATCTCACCTTGTGTTTCTGTCCTGATCTCTGATCTTCTTTTCCATCTCTGCGTCCGTCAGCGTTTCCAGAAGGGGGCACCACTGATCGGCGTCGCCCGTGTTCCGGATGGCGATCTCTACAGTCGGCAAGGGGTTCTCACTGCGGAAAAGAACGAGACCGCGGTCACGAGAAAGTCAGCACAGGCATCAGAACTGCATGTTGGAGGAAATGATATTCCCACTGGTCAACCTTAAGGCATAGTGGTGAAGATCTGCAGAGACACTTTTAGATTATTATTATTATTATTATTATTATTATTATTATTATTATTATTATTGTTAATAATCAGTACCATTAATAGTGAATTATCAAACTTTCTATATACTCAATTTGATGCAACATGCAGAAAATAGCAATAAACTCAAATATATAATTTAAAAAAAAAAAAAAAAAAAAAAAAAAAAAAAAAAGACTGTCAGAAAGTTTTAGGAACGAGCCCTGCAAAAATTCAATATCAAAAAAAGAAGAGATGAGGGTACTCAGCTTCCCGGGGCATGAAGGTGGAATTGGGGGTAAACGTGGGGGTAAGGAGGGAGAGAAGGTCAAGAAATTTTGAAGTATATTGACCTGAAATCAGACCTATTGGAACAGACAGTGGGAAAAGCAAACAATTAGAAGATTATAGCAAAGCAAAAAAAGCAATGATGTTAAAAAAAAAAACAAAAAAAAACAAAACAGATGTTAAGTTGCATCCATTTGATAACCTGTTCGAAATATTTGTTTCGATAAAAATTTGACCCCGAACCCACCAGATAACAGCAGTGTACATCACGAACAAATCGGCTCTCGAATGCATACAACTTATAGCCTTTTTTAATTGTTTTAAAATATGATGTTAATATTAATGAAAACAAGCAAAAGCCACTAAAATAATAGCATCACTGTTGCCTGGGCTTTTCTCTCTACAGAACATTAATCATACATCAAACAAAATTAATTTATTTATGGAAAAAAAAAAAAAAAAAAGGTAAATCTTAAAACAATCCCCCCCCCCCCCCCTAAAAATAAATAAATAAATAAATAAATAAATAAATAAATAAAAAAAGCAGAAGCAATGTGATGGTACATGCAGAATATTAACGTAATAATAGCACACTATTAAAGTAATCAGCTGCGGAAATTTTTTTTTTTAATTAAATAATAAACCACAGAAAATAGCACATTTGTTAGTGTAACTCTTCCCATTATATATGAGGGAAAGCGTAAAAAAAAAAAATCCTGTGTGTAACAGGGCTGTGACGATTATTCGATTTAATTAGCACAAGTAAAAGATGTAATAATTTATAAAATTGGATGATCGATCAATCAATCAATCTATTTATCTTTGACATAAGAACATGTGCCTGCTGAATTCACAGAATCTGCTACTCCGTACCCTTTTGCCGAAATATAACGTTTAAAATGTTTTACTTAGCAGCTTAGCGGCGACGGCGTAGCTTCAATTGGTTAATGCATTATGATAATTACTACTTAATTAGTTACGTTATTTAATATTGTCCGATTCTTTTAGTGTTTGATGTTCGTTAAGATTAGCAAATTATTTTGCTTATAAATATCGTTACCGGCGTGCGACATGAGGAGAGACTGTGTAACGCAACGCTATTGTATGATGGCGCACAAAAAAAAAAAAAAAAGAACATGGACCGACAGCTATGCAGTAAAAGAAGCAGAACAAAAATGAATACATTTGTTTCTTGCAGCCATAACGTGTAGTAACAGACTTTACTATTCACTGTAAACAGGACGTGTGTGAGTGTGTGGAGTTCAACAATTCAGGACACTAACAGGCAGTATAATCAGAACACAGTACAGTTCTCCGATTCGAGGCACAAAAATAAAGGCATGATGGATCAAAACAAGGTGGCAATGATGTCTGCTGACAAGGACTGTATTCATCCTAGTTGTTTTCGGATCATGACTCGTGACTGACGTTGTTACATCGCAGCAAAGGCACACGCGATATATAATATAAATAAATCACATTAACGTCTTAAACGTTCCGCTGCCTCGCTATAAAGTTTAAAAGCGTCTATGGAATCAATTACGGAGTGCCGCATCGGCACGTCTGATCCCTCACGCATCGTAAATCAAGATATGAAAAAAATTCTTTCTGCTCACAATGAGGTTACAGCTATAAACTCGGGGCGAAAAATAAATAAATAAAGAAATTGTTTCATCCAAGGCTTAAACAGGACTTCAGTAGAGTTTACATTAAAATAAATAGACATTTATTTTGACTTCTAACATTTTCGGAGGATGTTCTGTTGAAGCCTGGCTATAAAAAAATAAAAAAGGGTCCCCATTTAAATAATACAGAAGTATATGCAAGTGTAAGTGCGTGTTTTTTTCATTTAATATTTAATTTTCTAAAGATATGATCTACATAACTACTGCTCATTTCAGCATTCTGTAACGAATATATTTTATGTGGAATTGTCAGGATTTTCTTCTTTTAAGAGAAACTCTTGAAGCTGGACATAAAACACTAAAGAAACAATAGTGCTAGCATTAGCCGCTAATCAGAACGTGTCTAGCGGCTTACGCTTGCGCTATGGATTCAAGATTTTTTTTATTTGCCACAAACAGTTATAATGCAGGATAAAACTTGCAGTGAAATGAAAAGTTTTGAAAAAAACGAAAAATCTTGAATCCCTAGCACTAGCATTAGCCGCTAGACACTTCCTGGTTAGAGGCTAACACTAGCGCTATTTAGTCTGTCACGTTTTCATGCAGCCTCAAAACAAACCTTATTTCTGTTTATTTATTTTCTATAAGCCTGGCACTGTTGTGTATGTTTTCAAGTTTAAAAATAATAATTAAAATGCGCTCAAAAGCGAAGACTAAACAAACTTTAAAAAGATCGCAGCGCAGATCTTTCTTGCCGTATTTTTTGCATGATCGCTCGTTATTACCGTTTTCAATAACGCGTAAAAAGGGCTGCAGGTCTGTATTGAATAGTCAACTGCTGAAGTGTCATGTGGCAATCTTATGTATGGAAGAAAATTATATAAATAATAAAACGTGCTAACTACAGCAAAAACTCTAACCGTGATATGATTTTCCGTGTACTGGTTATATATATATATATATACATATCTCTATATATATATATATATATATATTTCTCTCTCTCTCTATATGTCTCTCTATATATATATATATATATATATACATATACATATACATACACACATTCATATTATTTATGCATTTATCATTATTTTTTGCATATATCATAAAATTACCAACCTGTACAAATATTTTGCACTGCAACTAATGAACTGGTTGGATGCTAACTGTATTTTGTTGAAACATGTGCAATGATGTAGGAGATAAACTAAGCTTCATGGTATAAAGCTCTTCAGTGACCCGTTTCATTGCCCATATTCTTGTATTAGATCTAGTCGAAGAGCCGCGCCACTCACCTGAAGGCGTACGTCCTCTGATGCCAGCTGAGCTGGCCGCGGATGCTATAGGCGATGGTTGTGACAAACTCTCCTCCGAGGCCGAGCTCAGAGCACAGCTTCAGCGCGAACGTTTCTGGAGAGTTCTCCTTTTCGGACATGTCCCACTCAAACTGGTCCACCAGGGAAATGTTTCCTACGTGGATGTTCAGCTAGCAATGCAAACGTTAAGTATGTGACGTTTAAGATTACAGAAAGACGTTTTAAAACTCAAGTATTATGGATATTAAACTCCAACTGCGTGCGTGCGTGTGTGTGTGGGTTCATGCATCAGTATACACAGACCACAGATCAGGCATATCAGTATGACCACCTGCCTAATATTGTGTCGGTTCCCCGTTTGCCGCCAAAACAGTCCAGACCCGTTGAGCATCAACAGCATAAACGTCTTCAGCAATTTGTCGGATCAGGGTGTGTGTGTTGTACCTTGATGATGACTCTCTGATCCGTCTGTTCGTCCAGAATGCTGTCGGTTGGGTAGGACTCGATCTGCTGCCGGATGGCCGAGGCGATGGCTGGGACGAACGTCAGCGGGTTCAGGTCCAAATCGTCACACAGTATCTCTGCAAACATCTCTGGCGTCATCAGCTTCTCTGGAATAAACAGTATCGAGAGGAATTGATATTACGTGCACCATTAATGCAAGGATTCATCGATAATTATGCAGCAAACTTATCATTGTTTCCCTTAACATTTTGTAAAACTACCATTCATGTTCCAGGTGAAGGCGTCTCTGAGCTTCTGGCCGTCTATCTCCATGTCCAATCGAATTGGAACCAGAACCTCTGTCTGTGAGGCGTTTTCATGGATCACCGCTGGGTCATGGTCATCAAAACTGCAAATGAAGAGGAAGGGAAAAGCCACGGCCATGAGGAAAAGAAGAATAGACACATAACTTCAAATAACTTGACAGCATGCTCTTTAAAAGGAAAAACAAAAACACAAAAGAAAAAAAAAAACGGGAGTCTTTTGGTTGTTAGTAAAAACAGCACAGATGAAAGAAAATGCATATTTGTTTTAGGACAATGTCTCTGACAAACTGACAAAAATACTGGGTTGAAAGTTCATTAAAAAATTGAGACAAAAAAAAAAAAAAAAGGGACTGTATGATCTTTGGAAAACTTCTTTAACACAAAAACAAACATATGAGGATACAAATAACTTTCCGGCTGAGTAAAGATTTCTGGTGCGCTGTCATCATCACAAAGTGGGAGTCGAGAAGAAAGCGGAGTCGCATTACAGAAACAGTTAGACAAGACCTCTGAGCACAAACACAGCCAAGACAAAGACAAACAAGAACCAACGCTGGGACAAAGTCGGCGATGTTCTCATACAGTTCCCTAGTCTGGATTCAGCCTCGATGACATCACCAGCTTTGTTTTTCCTCTGACAATATTTGAGGGACTTTTCATTGAATTATTGACTAATTATATGTGCATGACCTGCAAAGGAGAACCAAGTCTAGGGTTTTGTTTCTAGAAATTAAGAATTATTCCTGATCTACATAAATAATAATGCTGGCAGAATTCGGCTATTCCTTAAATAATAAACAATTTCATTTGTACTATAATACAGAAGTGGACCGATTATTCAGCACCGATAGTTAATCGCTGAAACTATTGGCAAAAATCCATAGCAATAGTTTTTCCGGCTTCCGTTCTGCTGCCATTACGAGAGCGGCCTCTAGAGGCGAATCACTGACACCACATGCTGTTTGCTTTTACACCTGAGAATGTTCGCTGCACTATTTATCTATATATATATATAAAGCTCAAATACCACTGACTGACTCACTCACTCATCACGAAATCTCAAAAACCACTGAACGGATTGCAATGAAATTTGGAACATACCTTCCTCTTGGGTCTTAGGTGCTCACTAAGAAAGGGTTTTGAAAAATTCGCCCTGGATCGCGCCTAACTCGCGAAAAACGCGATTTCTCACGCATTGTAAACTCTTCGAAATAACAGTACGGATCCTAATGACACTTACTACATTGTTTCTTATTACATGTTAGATGCACGATAAAAATTATTGTTTGCCCTGTATCGGTACTACAAACGGGTAGTACGTTATTTGTTGATGTTACGTTCTGATCTCTGATCATCCAGTCCTGCTCAGTGCTTACTGCTTATTGCCATATAGCTTAGCGTTCTGCCTTCCGTAGCGAAGCACGGGTACTTTCAGCTAGTCAATTATATAATGATATTTACAAAGTAATAGATTCAGATTTATTTCATTTGCAATAAATTTGTACTAAATTTTTGTTTGTTTTTTATTATCCATTTTAAAAACCATCGATTTATTAATTGATTATCGGCAAGTAAGATCCAACCCAGCGATCGCTATCAGTGAAATCCTGTGAACCGCAACAATATTATAATACAATTATAAGTTAAAATCTCTCGAATAGAATAACCCTAGAAGGTAATAGTGTTCAAATGGGGACGTGTCTCACCACAAGGGAAAGGTCCTTTTCTTGTCACGTCCCATACGGTTTCGGTTGATGGTGGTGGAGCAAGGCACAGCGTCCAAGTGGTGGGAACTGTTGGGGAGCGTGGGGACCCACTGACTGTTCCTCTTGGCCTTCTGCTCCCTGGTTGTGTCATAAGACAAGACAATGAACATATCGTGAGATCGTCGTGTTAATAAAAAAAGAATTGCACAACGTGAAGGAATTTGTGCTGTAAGCAGTCGGCTCTTTACCTGAGGTAGGCTGGAGGTTCTGTGCTGATGGACACTGCCTTGTACTTCTCATCGTTGCCCTCGAAGATCTCTTCGCACTCAGACGCCTTCAGCAGAGTCACACTGGTGGCTAAAGTTGTGTAACCATGATCTAACACAGAATAAAACACTGCACAAACTGCTGTCCAGAAGCAGGACTAGAAGCGCTTACAGGAGTTTGAGCATGCATTCACGAGACTGCCAGATTACTAGTAGGTTTATGGTCTGCGTATCTTCCGTTCAAAGATCCGGTTTAAAACAAACACAACTATACTTTATCTCCAGCTGATTGTGGGTTAAAACTGTATGTTTTGTATAAATCCTTCAATCTATCTACCTCATTTAAACAGAAGATAGGCAGAACGTTTTCAACTGCTTTCTGGACTGCGAGGTAAACGTTTAAAAAGGTGACCGTTCGACACAATGGCCAGCGAATCACTTACCGTGTGACGACGCCGCAATCTTTTTCCTCTCCTCTACCGAAGCGAGTCTGCGCCACAGCGACGGGTACCTTTTATACAACGACCCTCTGAACATACGCAGATAATTTCCAACCTGCACAAAGCAAAAGTCATTTTATTGTCACGGACGGTCACGAGACACCAAATCCTGCAGGAAAAACAACGAGACAGAGGAATAGATCAAGCCTCAATCAGGATGCGGTGATATAAAAGCTTGATCTCTGCATATAGGGAACGATGCAGCGGCGCTTTAGTGGGTCCACCTTTCTCATCCCCTAGTGCTTATACACTATCCACGTTCTCACCATCATCTCCGACACTCCATGAACAAATAAAGAGGTCTTGTGGGTTTGTTGTTGTTACGAACATGTAATATACCAGTGCAACTGCACCTGGGATGTCCTCCGTGTGACGTCACCGAGCGACACAACCGCTCACTTCTCATAGGAATAACCAAAATATCGGACCAACCAACATATTATCACCTGAATAGCCTAAACAATGGAAATTTACTTCAGGTAAAACCTATATATATATATATCATGTCCCAGGAGATAGTTTCTGTATAACATGAAGGCCTTCTAAAGAATAGCTGCAGATCACAAACTGGGATTCTGTTTTTGAAGCCACTTCGTGAAATTCAGTAATAGCATATAAAAAAAGAACAAGTAAAAAAATGCACAATTCTGTAAATAAACTGCTCCTCGTATATTCCTCCATTCATTGTGGACGCGTCAGAGGCACCATCCGAACTAGCATGCTAGCTAGCTAGCTAAGCAGCAACACATTCACAATAGCGGGATGTTCTCCACAAAACGGCCCGAAACAACACATTTCATTTACAACGCGTGTGAGTTCCCTCAGGAAAACAAAAACGTACCTCTGAACCTATCATGTAAAAATCGCCATCTTCTTCAAGCTGGAATTTAATCGGCTTTTGGCCGAATGTTTTACTCAACGCCATCTTTAGCGGACACAATACAGTACACTGCGCATGCGCGGTACGACAAGCAACGGAAGCGATGCGGCGCAACGAGGATTATCGACGATCCCGATAGTTTTTAAAGGGTTTACGATAACAATGCAAGTCGTTGTTAAAATTGGGAGAATAAACACCATATACGTGTTATTCATCTTTTAAAAAGATCAAATACATTTAAAATAGATGTACAACACAACACAGAACATTTGATAGACTTAAAACACATTCTATGTCACCTGTCCCCATATAATATTATCTCCTTGCATTATTTTCTGAATCCATACATTATAACGTCTGAATGCTTCTTTATGTAGATCACTTGTGCTGTACTATTCGAACACATTCCTTCAATGAAATCCGGAATATTCTACAGCAGAAATTCAGAATTTCCTGATAACAATAATAAAAAGAAAAAGAAACATTTTTTTGTACACTGATTTTTTTCCTCAGTGATACTGTAATGCTGAAGATCAGTTAGAAGGTACACCTGTATTTCCCATAAAGTAAAATAAAAAAATAAAAGGTGTGTATAGATTTTAAGCACATTTAACCTCCTCGTGCATTTCAGCATGCATTATATTCTCATTATGTTTTATAATTTTGTGTTATTTTCTGCAGTGGTGGACGATGCAGATGCAGATGCAGATGCCTAAATCCGTCACTGCCAAGAAACAATCAAAACCAGTTTAAAACAGAGCGCACGCTCTAACCTGATTGGTCGCTTGCTGCGTGCTTGACCGGTTACGTTTTTATTCAAAGTTCATACATGCAAAAAAAAAAAAAAAACTGTTTAAGTACAATAACGAATTACATTCACTTTTACTTTTTTTACATTGACTTCGTTATCGTCCACTACTGATTTTCTGTCATTAATTCTACTGATTCTAAACCCCTGTTATGTATTTGAGAATAAAATGCAGCCATTGTCAGCATTTTTAGAATCTTAAAAAAAACACAAAAAAAAATTTAAAAACCACAAAAACAAATAAAAAAAATTCTCGGTTTCAATGTTGAAAACAAAAAAATTAAAAAGGTCTATATTCACCAATCTGAATTAAAAATGTTGTTAATAAAATCTTTGATTTAAAATTTTATTATAAAAAAAAAAAAACTGAATAAAATGAAAATGAAAAAAATAAAAATCAATTACAACTAATGTTGAATTAGTTAATTATTTTTATTAGCCCTCATATTAACTGATTTATTTTTAGACACAGTGACATTTGGTCTGAAAAACTAGCAAAATTCCTTTAAGGAACAGCATCTTGAATATAAACCCATTTCAGAATATTACGTGATTTGCAATTCCTACTTGAAATTGAAATCTGAGTTGAAATAAAGAAGGGTGGGGTTAACTATAGTCAACAAAGTTAGGTGTTAATCGCACACGTGCAACTTGATTACTAAATGAACTCGGGTTTAATCCGATTTCAATTTGATATTATTGTACAATTTTTATTATGTCATTAAAAACATAAATCAATTCTTATTGGTGATATATTTCTTGTCTGCTGAGGAAAGAAAAGTCTTACAAAAGGCAAATCCTCAACCAAAAAAAAATAAAGGAATAAAACAGAATTACAGATTCGGCTTTAACTACAAATTGAATTCCATAGGAATTAATCAAAACTTTTTCTGCCTTTTTATAGACCAAAGCAAGTACCTTTTAAAATGACTAGTTAGCTGTTAGTGGTTTTGCTTTTACTATGCGGTTAGAAAGTTTGATTCCCAGTTTCCGTCATGACCCTGCACTGATCATGATTCGACATCATTCCTTCTTTCGGGAGACTTGGAAAACAATGAAGATGAGCATGCTGCTGATGAGGAGCGCTAGAAGAAGCAGGAGAGAGATCCAGGCTCCGAGATGCAGGGCTCGTCTCAAATGTACACTCTCTTCGGGTAACATATTGCTCATGCTTAACATGTAACCCAGTGACCAGCCCAGAGAAGAATCCCCAGCCTGGAAACAACCATTATTAAATAATGAATATTAATAAAAGAAAAAAGAGGAAGGAATGGGGGAAATGGAATGCTCACCTTTTTCTGAAAGGAAACTCTGGGGAAGGAGTGATTGTCGAAGTGGAAGCCCTTCAGTAAAAGTACCTGGATGTACGCAGTAAGTGCGCAGTAGTCTCTCAGGTACGACTTCTGCTCTGGAAAATCTTCTGACATCTAACATGAAGAGCACATTGAGCTTTTATTTATTTAACCAGCTCAGATCTGTGTAGATATAATTGTCTTTTACAAGAGACACTTGAAAGAGACAGGTCTTATTTCATGTTTTAAAAAAAGGTGTGACTAAATGTTATATACCAGCTAGTGAGCAAACACAGTGAATGATTGATGGACTCAGTCTAATCTCTCAGAGATCACAGGTAACAAAAGGTAAATCAAAAATTACCACGGCGCTGTTGAATGCGCAAATAAAAGCAGCTCTGAAAGTTTCACATCAACATACTCATACAAACTAGATCTTTTCTGCAACCCATTCACAGGGGATTGTATGGTGGATTTGCTACATAAACAGATGCTTAAATGGTAAAGCTATACGTTTCCATCAAGGGAGGATCTTCAGGACTCCAAGTCATGGTTTCTGTAACATTTGGCAGATGCTCTTAGCAACTTACATTTATCTAATTCATACAATGGCTTGGTATGGCTGGGATTTAAACTCAAGACCTTCTGATCCAAAGCCCAGTGCCTTAACCAATAAACTCCCATATTTATTTATTTAATAAGATCCCAGACATTTATACAACTTTTTAGGGTTAACAGTCTTTCTCAAGGCCACAGCAGGGGCAGTGTGTTGGTGTTGAACTTATGACCCTTTGAGCAGAAGTCCAACGTTTTAATCACTGAGCTATAACATAAGTGATATTTAAAGCTGAACCTTATCTTCGTCTTCTTCTTCTTTCAGCTGCTCCCATTAGGGGGCGCCACAGCGGATCATCCGTCTCCATACCCACCCTGTCCTCTACATCTCCCTCTTTCACCCCAACTAACTGCATGTCTTCCTTCACCGCATCCATAAACCTCCTCCTTGGGCTTCCTCTTTTCCTCCTTCCTGGCGGCTCCATCCTCAACAGTCTCCTACTGATATACCCCATGTCCCTCCTCTACACATGTCCAAACCATCTCAATCTCACCTCCCTCACCTTGTCTCCGAAACGTCCTTAATGCGCTGTCCCTCTAATAAACTCGTTTCTAATCCTGTCCATCGTCGTCACTCCCAACGAAAACCTCAACATCTTCAGCTCTGCTACCTCCAGCTCGAACTCCTGTCTTTTACTCAACGCCACTGTCTCTAAACCATACAACATCTCAGGTCTCACCACCGTCCAACAAATGCTGAACCTTAAGTGCTCAGTTGTATATAAGAAAATTAATAAAAGTCGACAAGGACATCTGCTAAAAAATCCAGACCACCCTATCACTGGTTACCTAAAACATCAAGTCAAATAAAACAATAGTAGCCATCACTTATATACTCTGAGATACTGGTACCTTCAAGAGGGTCATGTTACACACAGCCTGAGTGGCCTGTTGGAGCTGTACCGGGGTGTTGATGTAAATGCCTGTGCTCTTCTTCAGGAAGCTGTGTGTGAAGAAAAAAGCCGAAAAAGCCTAAAAGAACAAAGCAAAAATGATCAAATCCTACACAGAAAACATGACCTCTGAACAATTTTCCTGCTTTAATAGGAAAACCTGTACACTTGCTCATTTATCCAATCAGCCAATCATGTAGCAGCAGCACAAATTTAAAAAAAGACCAAGAGCAATCAGTTAATGTTCACAGCAAACATCTGAATAGGGAAAAGGTGTGATTTTTAATTGTGATTAATTTGAGTATTTCAAAAACTGGGATTTTCACACACAACTCACAAGTGTCTTCAGTCTAACATTGAGTGGGTGACAGTTCTGTGGATGGAAACATCTTCTGGATTAGTGAGGTCAGAGGAAAATGGCCAGATAAGTTTGAGCTGCCAGGTAGAATATTGTAACTCATATAATCACTTTTGACCACTGTGGTGCGTGGAAAACTATCCCACAAACATGCGCGAAACATAACACCTTGAGTTGAATGAGCTAAAACAGCAAAAGACCACATTGGGTTTCACTCATGTCAGGCATGAATGCGAATCTGAGGCGATCATGGGAAAAAAAACTTGATAATTTTTCCGGGGTTTAACTGGTGTACAGGTGTTTCTATTAAAGTGTATATTAAATATTTCGAATAGTAACACCACCACATTCTGTACCATGAAGCCGCCACTGGTGTTTGGATGAAAGACACCATCAAAGGAGCACTGAGAGAACGAACAGTTCTGAAAGGAGAAGATCTCAGATACGTTCCCCAGACAGTGCTGGTAGCTGCCTGTGCCTTGTATCATCACCACTGTCTCAGGCGTGTATAATGCAGGACGCTGGGATTTAATGCAAGGCGAATCAAACACTTGTAGCAGGTTAAGAGTTTCTCTGTGGTCTGAAGGGTAGCATGGATGGTGCACAGTGCCTGTGTTGTCCTGGGTCTAGAAGAAAAAAAACGATATAATTGATGGCAAGAGCATAATTTCCAGAAATCCAGAGACAAATCTGGATCCCTCACAGGCAAATCAGAGGCGAGTGAGTTAACAAGAAAAGAAAGTACCCTGGATTTGTAAAGGAATCAGTCTCAATAAATTAAACAGTCAATCAATCCATTATACAGGTCTAGGAGAGAAGTAAGTGTATTAAAATGCTCCATATGTACCATAATCAGGTGGACCAGGAGCCGACGCAGAACCTCATTTGTTCCGTAGCACAGGTAGCTGTGTGTGTACAGAGAGTAATCCTGGCCGTAAAGACGTAATGTCATGCTGTTCTCCAAGTCCTCCACTTCTTCCTGGATGGCAAATGTGATCTGAGTGGACGCTCCACCTAAGTCCAGTGCTCCAACTGTTGGTCTGCCTGGGTTTAACCACCGGCCTACAAAGCCATACTGATGGAGAAACAAAAATTCTATGCAAAAACCACTAGGGGGCACTGCTTGATAGAACATAATGATAGAAAAGAGCTAAAGAAGGAAATCTGCTGAATGAGATACCTTGATGAAGTTTTCTAGCAGATAATTGGCAGTGACCCATCCATATGCTCCCTCTTCCTTCCCACTCAAGATCTTCACACCTTGAAATTTAAAAGGGAAGGATTTGATTGTTTGGGCCACTTCCTGAAGAACTTGAATTGACTTCTCAGGGCTGGAGATGCTGAAATAACAAATAAAAAAGAAACCCAGCTCTAACATCTCTCCCAACAAAGAACAATGTGGTTGTCATTTATACGCACTTCATTAGCCTCATGCCTGCTGTAGCTCCCAGGTACACAGGTGTGAGATGATGGCGTGCTTGGGGAACGTCCATCATGGCTTGTTTGAGACATGCTTCCAGACTGCGGCCTGCAGCCCCCTGCTGACCAGCATAGCTAGAAATTCCACCTCCTTCAAAACAAACATGGAAGAACAAAATAGGAAAGGCTTCAGTAATATAGTGATGAAGAGATGTGGGAAAAGTTCATATTGAACATTTCTACATACACACACACACACACACACACACACACGCATACGGCCAAAGGTTTATGGACACGTGCAGTCAGCGTTCCAATTCATCCTAAAGGTGTAGCAGGCCACTCAAGATCTTCCACTTCAACCCACACAGTATCTTCATGGAACTGGCTTAGTTCTGGAACGCTGGAACAGGTTTGGGTCTCCTAGTTCAACTGAAGGGAACATCCATAGACATCCTATGTGCCTCCAACTTTGTGGAAGCAGTTTGGGGCAAAAATCCCACCTCATGTTGTGGCCCACCTCATGAAGATTTCAGACTCCAAGATGATCCCAAGCCATTTAGAGATGTTCCAGCTCCAGATGAATCCCAATTCATGTAGATTTCAGACATTTGAGGACTTTGAGAATAAACAACCTCTTATTCAATACTCCAAATAACATTCTACACGTGCTGTTTCTCCATCATTGAACATTAAAAGGCTCAGGCATGAAGGAGATGTTGAATCAATAATCTCAGAAGTTGCTCAGGAGCTCCTGGTTACACTCAAACTTACCTTATAAGACTGCAGAAAGGATATTACTCTTAATCACAGACAGATATTTCTTCATCTCTGGTGTTTGTAATGTCTTAATCATTTATAATTACACTCTTGATGTCACCCAAGTGAGGGTGGGTTCCCTTTTAAGTCTGGTTCCTCCTAAGGTTCCTTCATGCTTGCTCATCAGGGTTAAATCAGGGTTTAATAGTTGTGAACTTTGCTCTATAAATCTTACATTCTGTAAAGATTCTTTGAGACGATGTCCAGAAATAAAATACAATTGAACTGAATTGAAAAGAATCACATATGACTGTAAAAATGCAGGTGTCCCAAAACATTTGGCCCAAAGTCTCTTTGGAAAAGGGTACCTGCCACATTCCATAAATGTGACTATAATATGATACAGTACGTCTTCTCTGACCTTTCACCTTGCACTCGGTGTGTTGGGTTACCACGCCCGTGCCGTTCTGTTTGTCCGCCGGCCATCTGTACACGTACATGGTCGTGTGAGAGGATCCAGCATCCAGTACGACTCCATACTGTCAGAGGGCAAGAAACAGAGAGTGTGTTCATGTTCAGTTATCCATCCATCCACTCATCTATCCATCCATCCATCCATCCATCCACTCATCCATCCATCCATCCACCCATTCACCCATCCATCCACTCATCCATCCATCCATCCATCCATCCATCCATCCACCCATCCATCCACTCATCCATCCATCCATCCATCCATCCACTCATCCATCCATCCATCCATTCATCCATCCATCCATCCACACATCCACTCATCCATCCATCCACTCATCCATCCATCCATCCACCCATTCACCCATCCATCCACTCGTCCATCCATCCATCCATCCACCCATCCACCCATCCATTCACTCATCCATCCATTCACCCATCCATCCACTCATCCATCCATCCACCCATCCACCCATCCATCCACTCATCCATTTATCCACTCATCCATCCACTCATCCATCCATCCATCCACTCATCCATCCACTCATCCATCCATTCATTTTTTCTTCCTTTCTGAATTTTTATTATTTCTTTCAGTTCATTTCAATTAATTTTAATTCAGTTTAATTCAATTTTGAGATGTTCCACTAGATGTTGGAGTGTGCTTGTGAAGTTTTTGTGTTCATTCATCCACACAAGGACATTAACAAAGTCAGGTACTGATGTAGGTCAGGTGAGGAGGCCTGGAGTGCAGTCAGCGTTCCAGTTCATCATGTTCAATCGGGTTAGAGCTCTATAGACGATCTTCCACTCCAAACCATGTGAGCCATATCTTCATGGAGCTTGCTTTGTGCACAAGGGTATCAACATCAACATCACCTAGTCAGGTAAAGGAAAAATCTAAAGCTAGTACAAGCTAGCACATCCCACAAGTGTGTGCCTCCAGCTTTTAACAGTTTTGAGAAGTTTTGAAGAAGTAGATATGGCAGAAAATAGTCGGGTGTCCGAATACTTTTGCCTACACAGTGTAGATGTTTCACATAGATGCAAGACAGATGTAGCAGATGCCCTGGGACTGGGATGGACGTGTGTAAGCTGGACAGCTGTACTCCTTCAGGAGATTTTCAACGGAAATACAATCCCCAGGATGCTGGGAATCTTTTCTGCATGCTACTAAAAGCTGTTTTTCTCAACACTGTATAAATGAATACTTTGTTCAGTTCCCAGATTTATGGCAGAACCACTTTTTCCATGTTTTGCCCCCTTTTTCTTTTCTTCTATCAAACTCGTTTTAATGTTAATCGTGTCCATATGATGTTAACAGAAAGTCAGTTTAGCTCTGGATTTATACATTTAGCAAGTCTTTCTTATACCTTAAAATCACCGTGAAAGTAATAAAACTAATCACGTCTGAACAAGGCTAATGCATGCATACAATAGTGCATGTTGCATTAAAAAAAATAATAATAATAAATTGGAAATTCATTTGAAAAAAAAGAAAAAAGTGAAGCTAAAGAGACATAAACGTGTATAACAAAGACATACATATCTATAATATTATTATTAATTATTACATATTTATTATTTCCAGTCATAAGAAACACCGTAAGTTGTTTTAATAACGATAGGATTAACAAAAATATGGTTTATTGCCTTATAGGAAATAATCAATAATTTATATGATTATCAATAAAATGCAATAATTAGCAAGCTGAAGGTGGAACTTGAGAGTGAGAAAGTTATTGAAAGGTTATTAGTTTGACTGAAATATTTATACATGAAGGACAGAAGGAGATCTAATATATATATATATATATATATATATATATATATATATATATATA
>JAAIIK010000098.1:1409570-1434311 GCA_014706435.1 Silurus glanis
AAAGGGTCTGAATACTTAGGACCATGTGATATTTCAGTTTTTCTTTTTTAATAAATCTGCAACAATGTCAACAATTCTGTGTTTTTCTGTCAATATGGGGTGCTATGTGTACATTAATGAGGAAAAGAAATGAACTTAAATGATTTTAGCAAATGGCTGCAATATAACAAAGAGTGAAAAATTTAAGGGGGTCTGAATACTTTCCGTACCCACTGTATATATATATATATATATAAGGAGATATAAAGTGCTAGGTTCTGATTTACCATAGATTGCGGAGGGTCCTGGATCTCCTCCACATGCACAGTGAGAAGAAGCAGAGCTACAGCAGCGAAGAGCAGAAACGCAGCCGAGGCGACGATCCAACTGTGCCGTTTGTCCATGTTGTCTCCGTACAAACTCACAATTGGGACCTGGACTGATCTTAATGCTGCACCATGTACTGCCTCGCTATTCAAGTGCAATGACTGTTACATTAGACGCCCTGGGCTGAGTTTCCCAAAAGCATCGTAGCACAAAGATCATTGTGGGAATGGTAGAGCGAGCATCACATAGAACTCTCTCTCTCTCTCTCTCTCTCTCTCTCTCTCTCTCTCTCTCTCTCTCTCTCTCTCTCTCTCTCTCTCCCTCCCTCCCTCTAATTTAGTTTAGATAATCTAAAAATTCACCAAATTCACCAAAAATCACCAACCATCATTTCTTGTAATCAAATCCTTAAAAAACAAGCGGTTATTGAAATGAACTGACCAAACAACGTGCATTTCCTCGTTCATGGAAATCAATGAACCAATTATTCACACCATCTTTTGTGTTGAAGCAACTTCTATTTAATGTTCTTTAGCCGTCAAACAAGCCTGAACAATGAAAGGGTTATAACCAATAAAGTCTGTTTGTTTTCAGGTGGAGCTGAATGCACATTTGGAGAGCTTTTTTTCCCCATGATGCCACCTGCGTTGTGTTCTGTGCACTTTCTGCACGTTCTCTATTGCTGGTGTAAGCTTTTCAGAGATGTCTGTTTCCCCGATATTTAAAAAGAAAAAAAGATTTCAAGAACACAAAATTGAAACGTGCAAGTCGATAGATTCCACGGAAATGAGCGAGATTTTTAAAAACCCAGGTGTTGTTCTGTCAGCTTTAAGGTCACGGAGCTCTGAAAAGGCTTTAATAATCAAAGGTAATTGAATTGTTCGATAAATACCTGTAAAAACAATACCCTCCCATCTGAATAGGGCTAAAGCTGATGCACAACAGAAATGTAGGCCAGATGATGCCTGCCAAAAAAATGAAGTTAAACTGAAAATCAAGAGTCAATATTCAATTATGTTATATGTTGTCTTTGTTTTTCTTACCGTAAAACCTCAAAAAAAAGTTGCTAAAAGAGCTGAAGGCAACTGTAGCACTCCTATTTTTGATTTGCTCGTTTCTGTTTGCAGTCTGAAGAACAAACGAATGATTCTGATTAAATGTCCTGTATTTTGTGACATTTTTGCTACAAAATTTGCTACAGTCTGAAATGTCCGAATCTAAACAGATACTGTTCTTGCAGAGTCATAGAACAGGCTGTAAAAAAAAGGCCCCTGGATTATCCATCCAATAAAATACCTCCACTGTTTTAAAGAGTGACTTGATGTTGGTTGGAATGAATCCAAGGTCTAAGCTGTTCTTGTTTGGCACAGTGTGTGCTGGTGTGTGTGTGTGCCAAGCTCCCATGCTCGGTGTATTCAGGCATCTTGAGTTCCACTGCTTTTGCACCGAAGTAAAACTGACAAAGACAGATTCCTTAGAAGAGAGCGGTTTCTATTCCAAGCATGAGCTGCTTTACCCCCACTGACCCATTCAGCTACGCACAGGCCATTAGCAAGACTTCCACCACACTGCAACATGGGTTCAATGAGACTAGAATAGTTTCTGCTTTTGAGTATCTTCGTTTAGGGAAGTTCACCTCTGTGCTTTTCTTTTTTTTTTTTTGTGTGTGTGTTGTGCATTGTGTGATATCCTGTTTTCATGGCTGTCTGTATCCTACCTTGACCTCGAACATCTTAGGAAAGACAAAATTAATGAACTAAAAAATGTATAAATATGGTATTTTATTTATGCATTATTGAACAAGATCACATTTTATAAACATCCAGAAAACATTTGCATTTTCTTGCGATCATCACTTCCCTCTTGTGGTTGCTATTAGGCACAAAGTTCAATCCAAAGGCAGAAAGTTTGTAATATGGTCATTACAGTTATGTTAATATGGTCACAACAACATCAATTCTTAAATAATTCATATGGTTTAATTATATACGATTATATACATTTATATTCTCTATACAATTATATAATTTAATAATAATACATTCTTAAATAATGGGCGTGGCCTTATAAAGAATGACCCTGCCCCATTCCATTTACAGAACACAAGGGTCCACTAAATATTCCAATCATATTTTTTTGACACTGGACCCAACCTGCAGTCTGGTGTCCAGACCAGATCATTCACAAGCCAGCAGCATCATCAAAACATTAAAAATGCTTTAATAAGTACTATTTCGCCAAGGCACTTAATTCAGTTCTGGTGGCTTGTGGTTGCGCAGAATCTTAGTATGACACATTATTTTGGTTTATTCCTTTAACTTATCTTCTGTCTGTATCTCACAAGCTTTAATCCACACAATGCAGGCAAATCTGAGAGATTACACTAAATGCAAGGCTAAACAGTGACCACAAAAACTACGCTGAGTAAATGATTATTATAAACACGCTGAACATCACTAGGCCGTCTTGCACAACTACGGAAAAGTAAGCATATAAGCAGCAGCATAAATGCATCATGGGTGCAAAATCCCTGATAAGACTCCCATGCGTCTTTACATTTTTAAGTTTGAAGACATTTTAGAACCCGGGTGTGTGCTTCAGAATCATTTCCCCGTCGGGTGTCTGAATACAGATTCGCTGGTAAATTCTTCATCTTCATAGCACAGGTGCCAAACAAAGATGCACTGGTAATTCCAGAACAGCAGGAGCCCCATGGATACCAGAGCCAGCATGACGAGAAAAGTCACAATTAACATCTTACTGAAACAAAAGGAATGTTGTGTCCCATAATCGCTACTAACTGCACGTTCCACATCAGCCCGAGGATGAAGACAATTCCACAGATACTTTTTCAGCAGGCTGGTGTGAGGAGACGAGACAGGTGCTGGCAGGCATTGCTCATTTTCTCCCATCATTATAGCTTTCAAATGAAGGGTAATCTGGAGATCTTTCAACCTGAGAACACACAACATTTTTGTTTAAATTACATCGTTTGTACCCCAGGGCTGTTATATTCTCAAATCTGATTGGTCGGGAGGTGTTAATTAAAAAAAAAAAAAAAAAAAGCAAAACAAAGGTTCATATTAATGTACTTTACAATCAATACATTATTGTTTCTACCATAAAATCCATGCATCAGATTCTAGTAACACACCTCTAACTGTAATTGAGCACGTCTAAAGATTGGGCCTCCAAGATCAATAATAGAGTTGCTAGAACCCTTCAACCTTCTGTCAAGGCTTTGATCTTCATTTCGGAATGTGTTTGCGTTCATTCAGGCGTTATTAAACTCAAGCGCTAATGAGGCCTGGGGTGCAGTCGGTGTTCCAGTACGTCCCAAAGGTGTTGACTGGGGTTGAGTTTAGAGCTTTGTGCAGACGAATAAATATTTTCAAATCCAATCCTAACTCATCACGTCTTCACGGAGCTCGCTTTGTGCACAGCGGCATTGTTATGATGGCGCGAGTTTGGGTTAAGCCCTTTAGTTTCACGTCAAGACAATCATTATTTTTTTAAACAATACAAAGACATTTCAGACAATTGGGTGTTTCTTTGTGTGGATCAACAGCATGAATAAGACCAACAGAGGATGGTCAGGTGTCCACATATTTTTTGCGTAGAAATATATTATATCAAGAGTCTTTAGGGCTGTTTGAAAGTCATTTTTATTTTGACCCTATGGCCTTGTCACTTCCTTTGTCATGCTTTCTACTTTTTCTTAAGCTGTGCCTTTACCCTGAGTCAGAACTACTCCGAACTTGCTCCAGTGTTATTCTGCTCTTGCAATACGCTGGAAAACTGAAACTTGCGGAACACAATTAAATGCAATGCAGAGCAACACAACTCCTCCGTGTTTAATTAGGCAATCCTGCCTCAATGCAATCGTATGTGTAAGTCTATTTTAGTGTCGTCTCTTAATCCTGTCCAGTGCAATACAGAGACAGAAAATGGTCCTTCAGAAACTCCTTTAGCGGTTCTTTAAACATATCATTTAAACATATCATGGCCCTGTCCTGGCCTTTTTTCAAATCTAATCACCACAACACACAATGCAACCAGTACGCTACTTTTGGAAGTGTCGCTTCCACTCAGTCCATTCATATTCATCTCTAATAATCTCAGTAATGGCACCAGAATAAATAAATGTATAAAGTTTAGTAAAGAATCTAATGAATAAAGTTTTCATACAATGAAAAAAGTATATATATATATATATCCTGGTATTCATGCAGTCATCTAATAACACATTTCAGCATATTTTAAAATATATACAGATATACCACTGTACTGTAAATATGACCCACTGACAAATTACAGCTTATCAATAAATTGACAAAAAAATTTAAATTGTGCACACATTGTATTGTCTTTTAAAACTTCTACTATAACTTTACAAATCCTCCGCAACCATAAGAAACCAACAAAATTCCTAAAAACACACACATGCTACATAAATCTCATTGAAATTCCCAAAAAAAAGGTTTACCTGGGGGTCTTTATTCCATCATAATTCGCTGTGGGATGAAGTTTTATTTCAGGCATGAGTCCAGAGAAAGACAGAAAGAGAGAGAAAGAGAGTGATAGATAAATAGATGGAGAGAAAGAGAGAGAAGTACAAATCAAATGGAAGCTGTTTGCCTTCAGAGGAGTTCTTCTGTTGTGAAGGTTGCTGCTGTGGTGTTTATTTTCAGTTGCTGTATGAGCTACAGGCGTGGATACCGCCCTTAAAAATATGCATGTGTTTGTGTGCGTGAGAGAGAGTGAGAGAGAGAGAGAGAGAGAGAGAGAGAGAGAGAGAGAGAGGAGGGGGAAGAGATTGAGGAAAAGAAAGAGAGAGAGAGAGAAAGAGAGAGGGATAGATAGATAGAGAGAGAACACACTGTACTTTGTAGTTGTGATAATTGGATAGAGACCAGAGCAGGTGCTTCTTACATACATGACTAAACCCCAAAGGTCTTCCTATTGTATACTACCGTGTCCAAACACTGCCTCAGGCACAAACTTAAAGGAAAACTCAACTCTACTATATATTCCTTGAAATATCGGTAATGTAGTAAGTGATTCTAGTGCTGATGTTTGTTTTCTTGTTCCTGTGAGACGTTTTTGTCATTTGGTACGCAATAAAAGATGCATCATTCTTCTCGCATGTACTTTTACAGCACAGTGAAGAGATTCTTTCTTTGCATATCTCAAAGATTTTAGGAAGCTGGAGTCAGAGCACAGTTTCAAGCCGTGATACAGCGTCCTGGAATCACAGAGGGTTAAGGGCCTTGCACAAGGGCCCCAAGAGTAACAGCTTGGCGATACCAGGGGCCCCCCACTTTTCAGTGATAGACAAATTAGAGTAATAGTACAAATCCACTACTTGACTATAGTATGTCTCTGTCTGTACTCATTTTACATCACGAGAAATTTCCCCACTGTGGGACAAATATATCTTATCGTATCTTATCTTATTGCTTGAGGCAAAGGACCAAAGTACTCGACTTTGTATTGACAAACAAGGTAAGGAAATAAAAAGTAACAGTGCTGATGCAAAAAAAAACTTTTTTGCCAGTTTTTTCACTGCACTTAAGTAGCTTTTTCGCGTATCTGTACTTTGCTGGAGTATTCCCATTTTGGGAGACTTTTTCAGTCATTTCTTGTTTATGTATTTGTGGATAACATTTACTCAAGTGAAAGTGAAAGGGAACACTTTTACTTTTACTGGGGTAATATTTTACTTATCTCTAACTACAATTAGTTTGTTTGTGTACTTCATTCACCACTGCTTTTTGCACTCGTGAAAATGACTTGGCTGCAAAAAAGCAATTTTGCAGTGCTCTTTCAGTTGAGTTCTTTAATTAGAGTACTAGCCTGTCTCAACCATTAGTGAATTTGGGGCAAACGTCGGTCCACACACCTTATACCAAGTATGGAAGCAGAAGTGCTTTCACCCAAGATTGGCCCATATTGCAACAGCCAGCTGTCAGGCAGAAGTGCTGCACAGTCAGCTCAACTCTGGCCAATTATCTTTTTCCCACATTGAGCTGACAGTGGCGAATTTGTTGCCCGAATGTCCTGATTATTTGAGCTATCCATGAATATTCTTCTGTTCATCAAGCCTTATTTAAAGAGAGTGCTTTCTATTGCTACAGACACACACTATGAGAGTTCCCTTGCACTACTTCAATGTATTAAAGTACAGAATGATTTCCTGAAATGTACTGTACACTGTATTTTTCTGTGAAGAACCTTTAACATCCTTTGCATCGCACAAATGAACCTTTGTGAAAGGTTCTTTGGGAAACCAAAAATGGCTCTTCTATACCATCACTTCACCTTGCTGGTTCTTTCTGGCATCTTGTCTCTCTCCTACTATTGCAAAAATTTGATTTGACCTCATGTTGCATTTTTGTACTGTTATGGTCACTTTTCAATAAATCTTCACGTTTATCTTCACTTTTGCGCACGCACGCACACACACACACACACACACACACACACACACACACACACACACACACATAAATATATATATATATAAATTATTTATTTATTTATTAATTGCACCAAAAATGTAAAAATTATAAAAAAAAAATATGTATATAGTAAATATATATATTGTTGCACTCAATTTTTTTACAGATTTTTTTTATACATTTTTTTTTTTTACATTTTTTAATTTTTGGTGCAAATAATAAAAATTAAAAAAATGCAATCTTCAACATAGGGTCAGGACAAGAGCTCTGTATGTTACAATCAAATAGTTTGAGGGAAATCAAATATATGAATAGTGAACATTACATTACATTCACATTGGACTCCCTACAGTACAGCCATGTGAATTATAGAAGAGACTCATGCCAGCTGATTCTCAGTAATTTAGCACATTTGAATAATTGTTGGCTGAAAAATCGGCGGGTCGTCCATCATTTTGACATATACAAAGTAAGGCATTCAGTCTCGCCATTCGTCTTCCAGTAGACATGCGAAATCAAAACTAATCTCCGCATGCGCTTATTTAACACGAATCGTGGAACTGCGCAAGATTATACAATTGTTCGAGAGACAATTGGAAAAAATATGACAGATTAAATTTCCTGTCCAACAATTTGACAGGTAATGATTTACTTTAACACAGCCTCTGATGAGGGTAATGGCATTAATGGTGGTTTTAGCATGAAAAATCAAGCTCTGGAATCTGATCTGTTTGATCAGAGTGCAAAGATGAGGATGTGAGAGAGGTGGACGGATAAAAGCGCCGCCGCATTGCAGTTTTTCGGTAGAGAGGAAGGAAGGGCTGAATCCCATTTCCACTACAATCAGCAGGAGATTGGACATCACTTTGGTTAATGAAGTAAAACAAAGTAAAAATAGACTCACACGTCAATGAAAGGAGCTCATGCATCACAAAAAAATGAATTCTAAGGATTATTCTGGTGCCATTCTGGGTGTTCCTTTCGCATGATATACATTATACATAGTAATTTAAAGCCCATTGTTCGTTCACCTCAAACAAATCACACACTCACTTTTGTCATCTGCACATATTTTTATTTGCACAGAAATGTCCGATTTGCCTTGTAATCGAAATACAAACAAAAGGTTTGCTTGAACTCAAAAAGCAAACTCTGAAGCAATTCTCATTTAAATAGGTCGAACATGAGAGTTTGTTATAATGATAACGTGTTAAAGCTTGTGTCTAGGTCTATGAGTCAATTGTCTACAGGATTCACAGAATATCAGTGTCTGTAAAACTGAACACATCCTTATCACATCCTTAAGTTCTCCAAAAAGCCAAAATACAGCCTACTACAAAATGTATGTACACTGCAATTGACCCAACAGCAGCTATAATAGTGTGTTATAGGTACATAAAGTATGGGTTGAAATAGAGTAACACTAAAGAAAACATGCATGCACTCATTTGTCAGAGACGATGGCCTTAAAAATGATATTATGGTTCTCTAAGATCGAAAGGCAAATTTTTTTTTGTATCGAAAATAGCCTTTTTAGGACAGAAGAAACTAAAAAAAAAATCACAATCATGACGGGTGTTATATTTAAGAAACAATCTTTCAATCGTTCCTCCACCACAGCTTGTGTGATCAAGAATGCTCCCGTTGCACATAATTCACATTGCTGGTTCAGATGTCAGAGGTCAACAGAGATCAACAGAACAAAATGTTTCTCAACCCCAGAACATGGGAAACGGCCTGTTTTTTGCATCTAACCAGTAGGTGTATACAAAACTGCAGCACCAAAGTTAAACAGAAAGCAACTCACTTGGAGTTTCCTCGCGTAAAAGGGTCTCGCGCGAGAGAGAGACTGTTTTGCGTGAGACACCAAGTGATGGTTGGATGAAAAAACGTGGCAGTTTGATGCACCCCTTACAGAGACTGGAGCTGAGAAAGAGGAAGAGAACTTCAACCGGCGAGACAGAGAAAGAGTTTTTTTGTTTACGGAGCAAAGTCTTTACTTCCTTTTCTTATGCCGTTCCTGATCCAGTCTGCAGATAACGTTGGTATTGCAGGAGGGAGGAAAAGGGCAGTGCTTTGTTTTTGTGACATGGCTAAGAATTTTCACATGCATTTTAAACATGCAAATGGCTCACTGCTAATGAGCGCATGGCTTTCGAAAGGTATACAAACAGTATCGAGTACAAAACCAAAGACCGCGCACTTGGTCGTAAGGTCGTCGTAAAGTGCCATATACAGTATTACATCATTAGAAATAGTTTTTCAAGTATTAACACTATTCACAATGCACTAAATGTAATCTTTTTTTTTTCTTTTACTCAGGTAGTATTCGCATGCTCTCTCGAACACTGTTCTTCCTTACAGAATAGACAACGATTAAAGAAGAGAAAGCAACTGATACCGTGAAAGGCAGATCAACAGAAAGATCCTGAAAATCGTGTACAGCTTCTAAACATATAAGTTGTGTACGAACTTAGTAATAATAATGACTTCGTTCAAATATACGTCATTGATGAAATATATCAACCTATACAAAAAATACTTAAAAGACATCTTTGCTAGGTTTCAGAAGATCTTCTGATGATGCCCGGTTTGAATGTCAACTTATGAAGACTACAATATAAGTAGGTGTATATGTATGTGCGTTATAAGGAATCCAATGCGATGTAGCGCTGAGCCCGTCTCGAAAAAACGTTCACTGTAGAAGATCGGCTCCGTTCTCTTCTCCTCATGAAGGTGCAGGAGCTCGTGAGCAACTCGGGACGAGGGAAAATCCTGGGCGAACACCGATTCCCCCCCACCCCGTATGTGTCTTTCAGAAATGAACGATCTCCCGATCAATCTTTCTCTGTCTCACACCACGGTGCTGACAGACGGGTCAGACAGGTTGAGCTGGCCCGTGATGTCTGTGGGTGGGAATTGCTGTGAAGAGAAAGAAAGTACGAGAAAGGGAGATAGAGGCAGAAAACACACAGGGCACGGGTCAATAGTGCGAGTGTAATCGTTTGTCACCAACTCCGAATAGGGGCTGTGCCTTTGACATCACCTCCTAAGGCAGTTCAGAATTAGGTTAATCAGAAGCCGACTCGAATCTGACGTCATTTACGATCAATCTTTTAGAAATCCTCCAGGATATACACTTGGTTGCCACTTTATTAGGGAACATATTAGGGAACTTTCAATTGGTCATGGAGTACGTGGTAGAGGCGGCTGTCACGATTTTGCGCATCATTGGAAGGAATAAAAAGCACACATGGCATGCTGGGAAAGTAAAATAATTAGGGCCGGAGTGGTGCATTGTGGTGGAGTTGGCACGCTATTGATTATTTTCCAATAACAGCACACAAAGTGTTTTCTTCCTCGTTTTTTTTTTTAGGTCACACATTCCATGTTTCTGGAATGTCCAAGAAACAAGTTCCTAGATTCGCTTACGGCATGTTATGTTCACCTTCCCAGAAACAGCCCCGTTGTTCTTTAATTGCATTAAGGCAAAAAATGCAGCTTGTCTAGTTGCAGAGAAACTGCAACATGCAAAATGCTCAGTCCTTAAGGCTTTTCCATGCTGGAACATGGCATGTAAAATGACTGTTAATGCAAATGTTGAAGAAATCGTACTTTATATAAAAGGGTTACACAGTTACAACACCTTTTTCATTCATTTATGTGCAACCTCCAACCATTTCGAGCCAATTATAGTCAGGACCAGAATCAAGAATTCATTAATGCTGTGGTATAAAAATGTGTTTGGTTTCCCTGGTAAAGTGGACCCTGAGTATATGTGCTGGAAATCTCTTGTGTCGAGCTCCATCTTGATTTGTCCGAAATGCATTTTTTGATTTCTTTTTCCTACTGTCTGAGGAGGTGTTCAGACTTCCACAGAAGGGGAAACAGGATCTCCAGAGACTGCATGTTTCTTTACCCAGCATACATTAACCCCTTCATACATGCAAACCAATCCAGTCTAATCTGTCCTGATATAGATATATAGAAATAGTGCGGTACGTCTGTAAAATATGCAGATACTGACTTGAAGGACTTGATGTTTAAATTATACTGTGAGGTAAAAAAAAAAAATGCAGAAGAACTTCGAGATCTTGCTTCCCACAGTTCTTATCTAGGGTGGGTGCGGCGTGAAAATGTGCATTTCTTTTTGTGCTTTGGTTGATATCTGCAGTGCTTAGTTGGAAAAACCTCAAAAAGCCATGCAGATACCGTTGCATATCAAGTCGTTGTATT
Source organism: Silurus glanis (assembly GCA_014706435.1). Classification (NCBI taxonomy): domain Eukaryota; kingdom Metazoa; phylum Chordata; class Actinopteri; order Siluriformes; family Siluridae; genus Silurus; species Silurus glanis. The sequence goes on from JAAIIK010000098.1 coordinate 1,420,574, forward strand.
TTGTTTCTTTGTCGCACATGATGATCGCTTCCATGTTACAATGGCCGGGACGAAAACTGAACGTCCTCGATGATACGACTAAAGGAAAGAACATACCCTGCCACTGCAAAATGAAGCATAGCTGAAGCATTTGACTAATTTATTTTATTTCTTTCTTTTTTTTTGTGAAAATTGGATATAGAATAACTATATTTACTCGATTCGGTTGAAGACTGATTTAATTGAACTGAATGAAAACGATAGGTGGTATATAGTAGGCATAATGCCAGCGAATTAAATATTTATTATTATTATTATTATTTAACAAGAAAAAAAAAATTGGGGAAAAAAAAGAACAATGGACACATGTATCCATAATATGGTCTTCACAAAAACGTAAAATTTCAAAATTTGGGAATTTTTGAAATTTTATTTCCCCTTAATTCGAAGCATTTGCAGGGATGAGTAACTTATACTTATATACAGCATTTACATCTATAGACCTATTAGTGCACGCTAGACTATGGGATACACAATTGGTTCTCAAGCCCAGGCCTTAAAGAACCCTTTATCTTGAAGCCTGGAGTGTTTTTCCCCCCCACCAGTTCAACTCAAGAAGAGCTGGATCAAGTGTCAAATAGCAGAGAAAACACTGAGACATACAGGATAGGTAGTTCTCCAGGACCAGGGTTAGAAATCTGTTCACTGTAGCATAGTTTAGCATGCACTACATTCACCTTTCAAAAGAACAGAACATAAAGCAAAAACCGAAAATCATCAAAACACTGCTGGATCTTTTGTTTGTTTTTTTTTTTTAAGTCCAGCAATATTGCTGATGACGCTGTAGAGAGGTTTTGTGTTTTTCGCAGCCTTGGCATGGCGTCATGGCAGTGCCTCTGGCCCCCCTGTGAATACATGTGCCCGTTGTGTTCTCTGAGGAGGCTCGCTGTTGGCACTGCGTATCAAAGCACACAGCGCCCCCTGATGAGAGATTGTGGATCAACAAGAGAGACAGAGACATAACGCTTCTACGTCTACCACCATCACGACCACGAGGGAGGATAAAAAGGTGCATCTACTTCTATGTCTACTATTACTACCACAACACACTCGGGGATTCGTTGACAGACACGTTGCATGCTTTCGGAGGACGAAAGAAGTTTTGTGGCATGTATGTAGGGGACATCAACACTAATAAATCCATATATATAGCCATTCATTAAACACTGATATTATAAAACATAATTAAATAAATACATCGGTGACTGACAGGATGGTTTCGTTGCTTTTCTCCTTGCAGGATTATTTTGAAACATTTTCTTACATTCAAGATTTATTTATCCTAAGGTTCTTACGTTCACATGCACACACACTTAAGTCAATACAGTTAGACTACGAATATAACAAACACAAATTAGTAGATATATCTAAGGGAAAGAAAATGTATTAATCGTGACTGATCGTTCAAATTGGATTAGCGCTGGAACAACTGTATGAAGAATGGTCTTTCCCAGCAGTGTGATCATCAACCAAGGACATTCCATGACTAAAACCCGGTCGAAACAATATTTTGGTCAGTCTATGTTCTTCTTTGACCATTTTTAGACAAATGCCTAAAAGAATTTAAGATACATTTGTTAGTATTGGTTCTCTGAGGTAAGTAGAACTCTGGGAATGCCTTTTTGTCCTGGTGCTAAGTAAAAGAGTCCGGCCTAAAAAACAAATGAAAAGAATTGACTTATTCGCATTGATGCATTTTTAATATCCTAACTTATGGGATATTATTACGCACAGCTTTATGGAAGACCTCTACTGAAAAAAAAAAATGCATTAGCATTAGTAGGGTGATATTCCATGCCTAGAAAGAAATGATGTGCTGTTTGTATTAGAAAAAAAATCAAGGTTAGTCTGAGTGATAACACACACAACACTGAATCATGCCGCTGGGGAACACGTAATGCAGCGCATAGGAAGATCGCATTCACTTTAATCGTATCAGGCAAATACAGGAAGGTACATGATAAAAAAACACACACACATATAGAAACGTACAAACACCACTGACACACCACATCCAGGACTAGCAACACCTGAGAGAAGCAGCCCAAATGAACCAGGTGCTTTGCGTTGCCCCCCTCCTCTTGGATCACAGATACCCCCGCCCCCACACCTATATGGTGACCCTCCAGAATTAATTTTTTTCACTGTTGTCTTGTAAGGCCTAAATTGTCCCTGCTGTCCTCTTTGGGACGAGTCCTAACTGACAGATGAGCTTAGGATGTGGACCGAATGGCTGACTGACAAGACACGTGGCCGGAGTGGAATGGGACTCTCTTGGATCGGACATGAGATGGCATTTAAGACAGGAAAATAGGACAGAGAGAAGGAAAGTTTGGAAGGAAGGGTGAGAAAGAAGGAAAGAAGGAAAAAGGAAAGAGGGAGAGAGAAACTACGAGCAGGAGATGCCATTCCTTAATCTCCTTACCGTGTCTTTGGAGGACCTACGTCTCTTGATGCTGGAGGCCAGGGTGGTACTGATGGACCTAAAAGAGGGTTTCTTTTTGGGGTCGGGCTCTGCTCTAGCACTTTTCCTATCCTAAAATAAATATATACGTAGAATAATTATTCATGTTCTCCGACTGAGTGACACCGTCTTAGTCTGGCATTATAACCAAAACTTCTTTCAACCCCCAACCCACCCCACAAATAATCTTACCCCAAACTATGTGTGCGGAGGCTTGGGAAAAGCTTGTTGGGAAAGCTTGGGAAAAGCTTGTTGTCAAATCGGAATATCGTCTACGAATATGTTCTATACCACGTGTGTCGGGAAACTACAGTCTTTCGCGTGCACAAGGAAAGTGCTCGCAGTTTAAATGATTTATTCATATACAAGCTAATCTACTTATGGGAGAAAAACAACACTGCTGGCCAATTGTAAAGAATTTTAATGATGGAAATTAGTTCTGGCTTTGATTAGGATCATCATCCACATTACACAATTACACAAATTGCTCTATTACTGTAGTGATATCTGATATTTTTTGCGCATTAATTTCCCCCGTTACTGTTCTGTTAGCTAAATGTCTCACCTTCAAATTTTCAACCGTTTTAATGCTTTGCTGATAAGTGGGTTTTGTTTCTCTATTCCATGGTGATATCCATCAACTAGATTAAATCATTTAAATGGGAGAAAACCACTCAGTGTTAAGAAACTGCCCATTTTTAGCACTCTGGTTGTTGAACTAGCTCCTTGTTTGCAGCCAAAGCTAGCATGAAAACTAGCCTAAATAAAAACATTTCCTGTGAAAGCTTAAACTTCTTGGATATGTTTTCAGCTGTTTCGGATAAACTGACATCTAATTAGGTTTTCCCAGACCACTACACGTGTATTAAAGATACTGAGGAGACTGAATAATTTTTTTCAGATATAGGAAACATATATAGGGTCTTGATGATTACTAAAAGCTTAATAATATAAAACTTATATATAAAAACTTAATAATGGCTTGACCTAAAAACATGCTCCTACGTCTGTGATATCAGTGATATGGTTTGAGAACTAAGCATTTGTGGGAAAGTTTTGCAAATAAGGGTCCTTTTCGTGTGTACCACCATAGACTTCTGTGCACTTGTACCTCAGGTAAAGGTCAAATTCCACAGATATTCATCCATCCATCCATATGGTCCATACTTAAAATATAGTTTCACTCTACATAATCCCTCTCTCTTTCCCTCCCTCCCTCACTCCCTTTCTCCCTCCCTCGCTCCCTCCTTTCCAGCATCCCAAGTGCCCCACGGCTACTGTCTGGCCTCTACACTATGCCACGAGGATACAGCGGAAGACTGAGTGTGTTAGTGTGAGAAAAGCTCATATTTAAGGTATTCTTACATCCTGAGTCTCTACAGAGGAAGAGGGCTGCATAGAGGAGAAGAAAAGAAAAAAAAAAGAATATTTATTCACTTAAAGATCATTAAGACTTTAAGATCCATAAGCAAAAAGCAGAGGAAGAGCGGGAAAAAATAAAGGTAAGAAAATAATGGCACCGACAAAGCCAAGCAGCTCTGAATATCACAAGAAAATCACAATAAAACACAACTTTTAAGAAAGGTGGGCAAGGGAGGGGGGGGGGGTATAAATGCAATCAATAAAATGGCAGGGCAGCAGAAGATAGAAACATGAGTAAGTATATATCAATATCATTTGGAAACATTATACCTTGTTTCAGGTATAACGGAAATTCACCCCACACGCAAGATACGAATAAATGTGTGGTGTGAATTTCAGTCACATGCAAGGTCTGGCAGTGAACAAGAAAAAGCATATTATGGCACAAAAGCATATCAACACTAGACTTCATATCCTTAATGAACCCCCTAAGCTCGCCTGACGATTACTTTCAAACACAACTCAATACCTCTGTCGCTTAAAGGTAGCACAAGAACCGAGATCATATCTAGGTTTGAACTGGATTTCCTGTGCAAATCGATCGCAATCCAATCCTAGATATAATCTGTTCCTTTAAGGACTCTGAGGTTGAAGAATGTCACTGGAATGAAGTAGCATTGAATGAGCAAGATGCTAGCGATAGCAAGGCAGCTTACTGTATGCAGTGCTCATTCAGATAAAAATGCATTACATAATGATCGTATGAACAAAAAAAAAAGGAAAACATGATTAGCTGAAATAGGAACCAGGATATTTGCTGAGGTCTGAAATGATATTTTGTATTGAAATTCACAGTTCCCGAAAATATCCTGAAGTGCATACATATTTGTATATTTTTCAGTTGTTTTAGTGTACAGAGATGCTGTACACTGACATGCAGTCGACCCACAAACAAGCATCGGCACATTTAAACACCTTACTTCGTTTGCATTTCATATTATTCGCTGTTATATAAAAAAAAAAAAACGATCGATCTGTTTTGTCATCGTGGTTAACCGCTTGGTGGTGCACTTTGGAATAACGTGTGCAGTTTGCGAACTGGATCGTTATTCTAGCTGGGAAAAAAAAATGGAAGCACCTCGTGAAAAGTTGGGAAGGTTATTCAAAAGTGCAACACGCCTGTTACACACAAGCTAACCAGGCTAATCACGGTGCAGTATGTCAAAGGTGGACGTTTATGCTCGTAGATGCTTTCAGACACACTCGGAGCATACATTTCTATGAGAATCGAACTAACACACACACACACACACACACACACACACACACACACACACACAGGCTCTCAAAGCTCTTGTGCTAGGTTCAGAAAAACGTCCGGAATCCTGCTAAGAATTCGGAAGTCTAAACAAAATCTGAAGACTGCTAGTACAGTCCAATTGCAATAGTAAATCCAGTGCTAACACCCTTAAAAACACGAACTGTAATCTTCTCCTTCTTAGCAGGAACCAACATACCAACGTCTTCTGTGCGCTCGAACACAAATCCACACAAAAACAGTGGTAAAACAGATGGAGTGTTTGTGTGCATGTGTGATTATGTGAGCGCTTGCGTGTGTAACGTGTATGGTAGATGGTTTCTGGACATCGATTTGCGGACACAGACATGAGACTGTGATCTTACCTTTCTGTGGCACTCGACAGCGGCGGCAATGACCTTTTGTCAGTGCGTACAAAGCGCCAGCGTGAGGCTGACCTACCTCTGCGCGCACATCACAGTCTCCTAGAAGCCTTGTGCCTTTTCCCCATTCACTCACCCTCCCTCCCAAAACCCACAGCTCTGCTGGGGAGGCCTTGTGCCAAAGCCACAGGGCACACAGGGAAATCAAGCAGCTAAGCGAGAACGGGGAGTGAATAGGATTGAGTTGGTTTTGCTCGACTAGCAAAGCCTAAAGCATATCATTATTGATCTCCGCACTTCATTACCAGATACCAGTGCAGCATTTACTCTCAGACTATGCAATTTACTGCTTCTTTTGTTTTGGAGCAGATTTACATAGTTGTGATTCAGAGGCTGGGCTAATATCACTGGCACTGCTTAGGACTCCATTCACATTCTATTCAGCTATTCTATACAGCATAGCTTTGTATAACAACTCCAAACTAATATTTATGCTATGCTTTGAAAGCTTTAAAGTACCCCTGAACATGCAATTTTGAAAATCCAATGCTTAAAAATGACTAAACATTTCCTAGTAACATCCAGTCATCCATGTTTTCCACATCACCCATCCTGAATAGTTAGCTGGATTACAGATTTTGCAACATTACTTAAGCTACCTAGGCTATTTAATGCTAGTACAATAAACTTGCTTTGTCATGGAGAGATACAAATGGGATTTTTTGTATCAGCGATTATCTTTGACATTATCTTCAATGGAATGTTTAACCTGAATCCAAATCTGTCAAAATATAAATTAACATACAATTTGAATCATTAACATTAGTCAAATTTGGTAGCATAGTACATACAGGGTAGTATGAGAATTTTTTTTATAGTGGTCGACTGATTCGTCAGTTATGCCGATTAATCGACACGATAGTTGATTGCTGGAACGATCGGCAAATAGTTTTTCCGGGTTTCGTTAAACATACAAGGGCCTCTAGAGGCGAAACATAGACACCACATGCTGTTTATCTGTAGTGTCTTTTTTTTATTAATTTTGGATGCAACTGTTTATATTTATTTGGAGTGTTATTTTTTGTTTCAGTTTGAATGCATATCTTGTATTTACCTCAATATTTATTAATGTAATTAATATATTAACATTTATTTTATTTAGCACATTTTCAACATTCAGTGCTGTATTTTTTTAATTTTTTATTAAAGTCTAGTACTATTTTACATAGATTGTTATGTTTGGCTTTTTTTTATCCAGTATCCATTTTTATCGGTTTATTAATCGGTTATCGACAAGTGCAATCCAACCTAGCTATTGATATCGCTAGTCACTATTGGTCAGCCTCTAGTTTTTTAACCCCCATTTCTCCCAGTTAGGTCATTTACCAATTTCCACTCATTAGCTCTCCCCTTGACATGATGCTTTTGCCAAAAACCAGGAAGGGTAAAAGCTAGCACAAGACACAACTTCTGCTCATGCTACATTACACACAGAGCAAAGTGCTATCTTTCCTTTTCTGCATATATTATTTCAAAGAATCTTATGATTGTCTAGTGCCTCTCTGGCAGAGGAAAAAATAATGATACCCATTGCAAAGCATTGCAAAGTTTGCCCTCCTGGACACCCAGGCATGGACGGCTAATATTTTGTTAGGATTTGAACTCCCGAAGATACAGAGTCCTGGGAACCAAAGAACTCTTGTAATGAAAATGTCTGAATTGATTAATGTTACCAATAGGGTGTAGACCACAGCTGCAATTTGTTAACTTATATTCCAAAAGAAAACCATTAAAAAAAATCAGTGTTTTTTGTTCAGGGGTACTTTAGAGCATTCATCTTGTTCAGAAGCTCAGCAAGAAGAAGACAGTGGAATAAATTAGCTTGCTTTACGTACTAAAGACGGAGTCCCAGCTGCAGCCACAACTTGACTCACAGCACTCTCCTTATTGTCCTGTTGGGACAGACAAGAGACAGGAGTCTGATTGGGCTTGCCAAGTACTTCCCAGATCAACTTTGGGGACTGTTTCCTGGGTTGCCATCTTAGAGCCCAAGAACTGAACAATAATAAAGTTAGAGATTGTTGATCTCCAACCAGTCCTCCATCTAGGAAGGGTTTCACTGAAAAGTTACACCCCGGCTGACTGAGGTTATGGGTAGTGATCTTATGATCTTTCGGATGGTGGCGGAGTTGCTCTCTTACCTGGAGGTTCTTTCTCCAGACGTTGACGGCCGCAAAGGCTAGCTGCATCTGCTTCCTGCGAGCGTCTTTGTGTCGCTTGTATGCAATTTCAATGAAGATGAGGAAGATCCCTGCTGCAATGCCTCCAGCCACCAGCATAAAGACCCCTGGTAGAGCAAGACATAAAGATATTAAAGAAATCAAAAGGAACCTTTTAGGAAATGTGAATCTCACCAATGGAGACTGGGCCAACTCCTTAAATTGAGTTACAAATGTTGCCTAAATGGTTAGATTACCTGGATGAGTAAGGAAAGACAAATAAAGGAGAAAAGGCATTGGACAAAAAAGGGCTACAGGACCTTACCGCTGCAGTTTTTGTCCAATCTCTTTTAGATTATCTTCAACTGAGTGCATACCATACCTGCCATGTTTTCAAAGGTGAGTGTGGCTGGGGCATTGCTCCTTGAGTCACACTCCTGGTATCTCACCCAGGTTTTATCCAGGTCCTCCATGAAGCCATTCTCATGCGAACTGCAGGGAGTCGAGGAAGGGGGAAAAAGTAAATTATTATTATACAGCACTGGGCAGATGGTTGTGTTAATTCCCAAAAGACTGCACCCAAAACGCACACAAATACACGGACACAGATAGCAGAGCAGGGTCAGGAGAAGGGAGACACAGAGAGAGATGAGTAAGAACAATATCTCCGATGATGATCTCTATGAAAACAAGACCAAACTAAAAGATATAGGAGCATACAGTATTGATGCTTCGGCTGGGACAGACCTGAGAATAGCCAGGGACACATTCTGTTTCCAGGGGCTGTCCTTGCGCATGCCTATGCCAAAGCCCGAACGGAAAAACAGCTCTCCCGTGGTCACCAGGTCGCACTTCTGCGAAGCTTCAAACTCCAGCACCGCAGAGTCCCAGATGAAAGCATGCAGCTTGCTGTGGGGGGGAGGGGGGGAGGGAAGGGTAGGAAGGGAAGGATGGGTTTTGGGGGGGTATGGTGCAACAGTACAGTGAGTAATAACACACTTACGCAACTCTCCTTCTCACCTCTGTGCCTCCCACTTGTGTGAGTGTTTTTAAATGTTACCAGAACTACAAACCGTCATCTCATAGGCAAAGGAAATCCAATGTCGGACCAGTGGACCTTTGTCCCTCATTGGATTCCCTCAGAGACGATTTTGCTGGAAACCTGAAAAAGGTGTTCCTAAGCTCAGCATTAAGTCTTGTGTGAGTGAGAGAGACATAGGTAGACCTGCTATCGCTTCTCAACTTGGCCTGACACCTGAAAACACCTGAGGCCCATGGTTCCTTGAGTAAACACACAAGCAAACCTGCCGCAGTCGTTGCACTGGTGACTCACTTGTCCCGGACAGCCTGGATGGCCTCAGCAGCGCTCTCGTAGTTGTGCTTCTCCATGTGACGATACATGGTGCTCAGCTCAACTTGACGTCGGAAGTAGATATCCACCGAACTCTGCTTCACTGTGGCGTAGATGAACTTGTCTGATGGGTTCCTCAACTGCCAACAGATAAAGCCAACAAGACAATATGTAATAAATTATATTCTTTATATATGTCATTCAACATCAGGCAGAACTGAAGACAGAAATCCAAGGTTTGATCCTGATCCCGAGGTCCTGTCCTTGAAGAATGTTACATGTTCTCCCTGTATCTGGGTTTCCTTTGGGTTCTCTGGTTTTCTCTCAAACCCAAATACATGCAAGTATTTACACTAAATTGCCTATAGTTGTAAATGGGTGTTTGAATCAGCACCGTTTCTAGGCATAGGCAAACCTTGCCTGGGGTGCAACCAGCTGGGGGTACCAGTGAGCGCCCCCTGCCCTGCCGCCTCCCTTGTCCTTGCTCATTTACATTAGTATAATATACAAGTTTAATATACAGTATAGGTTTAAATACTTGAATTCAGGCAATTTTGCACTGATTATTGAATGTGTTTAACCTTTTTCTGGAAGTTTGCGAATAATTTGTATGATGTGGGGGTGGAGCATTGTGTTGGGAGAGCAGTGTCATTTTGAAGGGGGTAAAAATAGGAATCCCACCCAGGGTGCGAAAATGGCACGAAACGGTCCTGGTTTGAATGTACAGTACATGTGATAGACTGTTTTTCTAACCATGGTGAATTCTTGCCACATGCCCAATGGAATTGGCTTCAGATCCATCACAGTTCTGGTCAGGCTCTAGTAGTTACTGATGGTTGAGCAAACTGTTGAACAGCTATCAGCTGTTTAGATAGAATCTAAAAAACATAATAATACATGACAAAATAACAAGGAACTTACCCTCGGGTCATTGATGCCGGTGATGCGCTCCTCAGGCCGGTCCAGCACCAAGAAGGCAGCCAGGTTGGCAGTGTAGGATGCTACGATGATCATAGCAAAGCCGGCCCACACCATACCAAGGATTCTCGCTGAGAAGCTACGCGGGGCCCCTGTACAATGATACAAAACCGACAAAAAAGCTTAGGATAAAAAATTATAATACTATAAAACCTGCTGATACATTTAATTTCCAAATTTTTACATTCAGCTTTCAGTTATTATTAGCAAGATTAGCATTTCTGGGAGATCACTGGATCGTTTTTGTTATTTTACAGATGACGTGAGATTTACATAACTCTGCTAATGGTCACTCTTATCCACATGTAATATTCTTCCTGATCTCTGCACGTTTCTGCTGTTGAATCTCAACAGAACGCTGCATTATAGCTAATGTTTCGAAAGAATTGATTCTGACTTAATGGTGTTCTGCTGGGAGATTACAATTGCAAATGCCACATCTAGAATTAACTCTCAACCTTTCTTTCGCTCTCTTGTGTACAGAATAATTATGCAATGGTGCTCATCCAGCTGAGAACCTACTAAGCAGCTGATCATTTTAGCCAATAATATATGACAAAAATGTATAATTCCAAAATAAAGATTTATATTGCTTCAATTTAAAGCTGGTTTCTGCTAATTTAATGGTCATGGATTGATTTCCAAATCATTTTGTGTGCTGCATTTGCTGTCTAATTATTTATAGACGGGCCTTTAGCCTGCCATTTTATGACGTGAGCAGAAAACAAAGTGTCAGAATAACCTTCTCCAATTCCAGAGTTCAGCAACACTCCCCAGGAGAACCACATAGCCGAGGATAAGGTGAGGGCATCTTCTTCTTCTTCTTCGCTGTTCACTTTAAACCTTCCAAAAGGGCTGAAAACCAACCAGGCAGAGGATAAACAGGAGTGAACAGCTCAAGTTTTTCGACAGATTTTGACACTCTGAGGTCCCAAACAAAGACAAACAAGACACTGACAACAATAACAGGTCCAAATATAGACATCAATGACCGAGCAAGCTGCGAAGACAGGAAAAAGGGAACAGGGAACAAGACAAATCTCACACGTCACAGCCAGCCCACATCTCCCCACCTCCAAAATGACAGCAACAGCGATGCCGCTTTTTTGGTTAAAAAAAAAAAACCCACACCCCAAACACACATCTCAGAGGCGCACTTCATGGAAGACACAGCAAGTCACTCCAGCACTAATGTGTACCTGAACCGGTCTAGTAGGTAAAGCATCACCGCCACCACATGCACCGACAGACCCACCAAAAGCCACAGCGTGCTCTGGAATGGCTGCATGAACGAGTCCAGCGTACTACGAGGAATTTCCTGTAACACACAGTGACGTGTCATACATTTCTGACCTTCTGTAACTAATGGGTCCTAAAGTTTAGAAGATATTGTAAAGACCTGATACATAGAAAGTTTATAAATCTCATAAATCAATGGTACTAGCAGTTGTACCTTTTTTACAAGGATGGTGAGTCCTTGATATTTGAACGGTTTGGAGAATTCAATGTACTGAGCTCGTTCATTGTTGATGGTTAGCGGAGCTACGATCATGTCCGCAAGGCCGCCCAGGAGCTCTCCCATCATGCCGTTCCACTCCTTTTTGTTGCTGTTGTTCACCTGTGGGCCAAGGGATATTTAGCCTAAATATGGCACCTCTGCTTATCTTATAATTATGCAACTATACTTTATTACATTGAAATAATTTGGTTGAATATAGCAAAGTAAAGCCAATCTCACTCTCTCCTGTGTTCCAAATTTCCCATCAGCCACCAGATGGACCTCATAAGTAAAGTTCATAGTCATGGCCAGCTTGATCAGTAGGTCAACGCAGAATCCATAACAGCACTGAGGCACTGTTGGACGTCCTGTAACCAAACCGTGTAAGAAATCAAGCCGTCTAGATAAACGAATTCTGATTTATACAAGCACACCTTTTCCCTTACCGTTCACTTTAACAACACCTTGTAAATCCATTCAACATGAATTTAAATGGTCCATTTATTATATAAACAACATTTCATACAAAAATTTTACATACCGGGAAACCAGATGCATGTTACTGAGAAACACAAAAAGTGCAGAAACAGAAAACAGAAAGTCTCCAGTGGTGGAAAACTTTACTGACACTGGAGACTCCTTCCATAAACGACAAACATTAATCTATTTGCCCTAAACTTGATAAAACTATCTTTGCTATTACTTTATTAATCTATGAAAATTCTGGGGTCTCCATCCTCAAATCTCTCTTTAACTAAAGAACATTCATAGAAACACGGCTGCTGCAATAGAAAGTTAATTTACACTTTCCGTCCAATCAACTTTAACATTTGCGAAGTAAAAAAAATCCAACATACAATTTTTGTCACACCAGCTTCAGAGTCAACCTTAAGACTCCAAAGATGTTTGTTTTGTTACCTGGGATAGTCTCATTCGGTCCAGTGCAGATCACTTTTTTAATTAAGACTCCATTCGGTGTGTATTCTTCCTTGCAGGTTCCATCCAGCATGGTCGGCTTTACGTACACAAAAGGCTCCTGATGTATCGTGACGATCTGTAAGAAATCGGAAAGGTATCGTTCCCTGAATCTGAAGGATGGGCAGAATTTCTACCACAGCACAGAAAACGTTCTGCAAACTGCCATGCTGCGATTCTTCTCATGAAAAAATATCATCCATTTTGCTAGTTATTATCGTATCTCAGAAATAAATATGCGTAGAAAGTGAAATCCTATAATCGGTGTACTTTTAGCCACGTGGACATCTGGAATCCTCTCGGTCTATCTGTATCTCCTCCAGGCCAGATGATCTTCCTCTGCTTATTTAGCACCACCTGGGAAAGAGCAGCCTAAAATAAGCTTCAAGTGACCTAGATGTAGGTCGTTCAGATGATTTTGAGATCGGGGTGCCATTTTTATCCCACATAATTACAAACATGTATGAAACGTTGAGGTAAAGTGCCCTTCACAATAACCTGTTGGACAGAAAGTTCATCATATTTAGATAACATTACCAAGTTCATCATCCCTACACTTGACCTTCAAGTCTACTAATTAGATGCTTACATTTTTTCAAAACTCAAATATATATACACTATATGAAAACATGACCTCCACTCTTCAGGGAAGATGTTCCACTAGATTTGATAGATTTGTGTGAGATTCATTCAACCACAAGTGTGTCAGTAAAATCAGGTACTGATGTAGGTGAGGTGAGGAGGCCTGAGGTGCAGCCAGTGATTCACAGAGGTGTTCAGTAGGGTTAAGGTCAATAGCAGAACTCTATAGCAGGAGATCTTCCATTCCATTGCCATGCTGGAACAGGTTTGGGTCTCCTAGCTCAAGTGAAGGAAAAGATTTATTTGACCACATCCAAAGGCGATCCAGATACAAATGTTTCCTTCCAGCTTTGTGGTAACAGTTCGGGAATGAACAACATATGCCTGGAAAAGTCAAGTGGCTCAAAACTTTTGTACGTATGGTGTATTTTATGTAGTTCACATTCACACTTTCAGTCCAGGAATCATTATTTAGTATTTGACAAAGTATGTATAAAGTATTTTCTTTTTTATTTTATATTACGAAATTTAGTAATGTATGAGACTCTTGGCACAAATTATAGTAAGGAAGTAAAAAAAAAAAAAAAAAA
>JAAIIK010000098.1:1434711-1449555 GCA_014706435.1 Silurus glanis
ACATAATGATACTTCAAACACCATAAGCTACGGTCTCTTCATTTTTTTTTTTTTTTTTTTAAATTGCTAGCATAACATCATGTCATTAGCATGTTTTTACCCCAATTTGTGCCCCCAATTTCTGTGCACATTTTGCTAAATTTATATTTAAATTCTTTCAAAGCTAAATGCAGCCATACAGCAAACATCTTAATGGTTCACACATTATATGAAAATGGTTTCTTAAATTCTATGTTGAATAATGATTATAAAACATTTAGTCTAAATGGCACCCCGTTTGCAAAATCTTGTCTTTAAAACAAGCCACACACCTGAGTTCCGTTATAAATGCCGACTTGAATCAGCCTGCTCTTCTGATAGTTAAGGATGCTGTAATGAGCATACTTCCTGTCTCCATCATCATTAAACTCCACTCGTCCTGTCAGACCTTCTGGGTATTTGGATGACATCAGCACCCTGACACCAGGGAGAAATCAGAGAGAAAAAGCGATCAATCTTGCCCACTTACACATCCAAGTGATTACATTTATGCAAAGCTTATGCAGAGTAGGTAAAAAAGAATTCCCAGATCAGACACAATCAGACGCAGACATTCCAGATCAGACACAATCAGATGCAGACATTCCAGATCAGACACAATTGGACACAGACATTCTTTGAATTTGCACATTATCCTGACCTTTTAAAGAGTGGCCCGGTTTTCCAGATGTTGGTGTTGCCTACACAACCCCGAGGAGGTTCAGTGATGTTCTCCTTCTCGAACAGCTCCTGAATGGACTGAGCCACGACGGCCACCGCGTCGCTGATGTGTGCCGACTCGTTCTTGCCGTTAATGAGCTGAAGGCCGATTAGTCCTGCGTGTGTGTGTGCGTGTGTGTGTGTGTCGGCATTAAAATAATCAAATAAGCTGTCTGTTCCCTGTCGTTAATAACCTGACCAATATCAAAAAACTAAATCTTAACATCCCTGGAATATTAAGCAACTAGCGAACATGGGGATATTATATTTTCAATTTAAAGACAATTACACAGATATAAAGTCTTATATCGAAGACTCATTTCTGAATTTTATCTTTAATAAAAACTGAGGAAAATGAGACAGAAGGGAGAACAAGTGCTTTTCCAGGCTCTCATCTCCTTCGTCCCATACGTACCATCAGGAGCTTCACTCAGAGCTTTACCAGACATCTCTCGCTCTCCGACTAGCCACACGTAGCCAGAGCCAGTCATGTTGAGAAACCGAGCAGTCTTGTACACGGCTGCAGCGTCGTCTTCACTGCAGACAAATGTGTATTAGTCCTTACATTCTATTCTAAAAGCCTTTCCGGAAAATACCTAGCAGCTATGCTAAGTTTTATTTTGCAAATATTATTGTGTTGTATTGAACTAAAGATCATATGCCTCAGAAGGTTTTTGGTGAAAATGCCACCACCACCATGTTTCTCTTCTCTTCACATTGCTGTTTTTTTTTTTTTTTTTTCGAAATGCTTAGCAGGATGATAAAATTTGTATCATTTATTATAAATGATGCCAGCTTCTTATACGAGGAACCCACTGTAACCCATTAGAGCCCCATACGTCTAATATAACAGATTGTCCATCATTATATCTTACCTGGCAGACAGAATGATCACGCGAGCCTCCAGCTCCTTGGCCTCCAGCAGCAGGGCAGTTAAGTTAGTCTCTTGGTTGAACTGGAGGATTTTCTCTGCCTGGGATCGGGGCAAACAGTCAGTAAAAGCAAGAGACACTTCCCCACCCCAGGACCATGCTGCCTCTTTTACCTCTCTTTCATTGCTTTGGCTGAATTGTCTTTGCTTTTGTGTTATTTAAAAAGGAGGAAAAATGACAGCGCTCCAAGGAAAATTGGATCAACTATAAAAAATAAAATAAAAGCTAGAGGGGGATAAACGTCTGTGTTGTTGCATGCAATGCTGAGGGTTATCAAGGCTCCAGAGAACGGCGTGCATGTTAGAGGTTTGGGGGGAGAGGCCGATGCAACCGGAAACTGAAACCGGGAAAAAAGGGGTGTGAGAGGCTTGTTCTGCCCAAAGAAAAAAAAAAAAAAAAACTAGGAGGTGCTGCGCAAAAGGGAGGAAGTAGTATCTGGGAATGTGACGTGTCCCACACTAGCGCATCTAAACAAAGGAACAAAGGAGCTTTTTTTTTTCTATTTGGTCTGAATCATGCATTCCTTTATTTGAAAGGAAAAAAAATGATAATGACAGAAGCGGAGCGTGTTTAATTTTCTCTCTCTTTTTTTTTTTTTTTTCTTTCTTGAAAACCGAAAATCATAATCGATCAAAACAAGTCCATTCGTCATTTAAATCATAAGGGTACCAAAGAAAAAAAGTTTCGATGTAAGAAAGAAACACGTGCTACCAAGATAAGGGCATTTCTGGGTTCGGCCGATGGCTGATTGGCCAGATTCTAGTTGCAACGTTTAAAGTTGGTGGGCGGCGTGCATTGACCATGCAAGTATACCTTAGGTCCTCGCTTGTTGTCATAGGACAGTTGGTCGAGGTTTTCATAGTTCCTTTTTTTATTCTGATGAGTAATGTGCACAGAGAAAATATGCAGACACAGAAGAATATTATAAACAGTTGAAAATGATGGGCAATCAAGCATCCAACAAATTTTCCTGCTCCAAATTGGAAGTCCTAACACCAGGGCTTTCGAAAGCATCAGAGACCGCTCTAATTCCTCCCTGACCTGGAAAAAGCTAACATACATATTTGCCTTTTGGGAAAAAAAGCCGGTATTCTGTGTAAATCAGGAAAGCTAAGGATGAAATATCAACTCCGTGCCGTCACAAGAGAAAGCTTTTTCCCTTAAATCTGAAAAGGGAAACAAAATGTTTATAATGTCCATTATGGAAAAACCGATTACCAGAATCTGATCACGACCGGAATTGATCAAAACATGGCTTTCAC
Source organism: Silurus glanis (assembly GCA_014706435.1). Lineage (NCBI taxonomy): Eukaryota > Metazoa > Chordata > Actinopteri > Siluriformes > Siluridae > Silurus > Silurus glanis. The sequence continues at coordinate 1,437,644 of JAAIIK010000098.1, forward strand.
CATTCACTGTGTGAGGAAATCACACCGAGCGAGTGTCAGATCACGGCGGGTTCCCAGCAAATCCAGCAGCCTTCATATATGGCTGCCATGGACTACGATTCCTACACACACTTAGTCACCAACTTGCTGACTGAAAACACTTTTGTTCTTAATTATAGCCTTGAATTGCTTGCATTGTTTGTTTCGCCCGACCCTGCTTTACCTCTTGACTTCAAATTCTGTTTTACCTGAAGATATCCATCCATATCTGTATTACATTTATAGCTAGCAAGTTTTAACACACCTTCAGTGTTTTCGACTGCATTTGATAAACCGGAGTGGCCCAAAATACGTGTATATGCTATGTATGCCTTTACATTTTACACTATATTGCCAAAAGTATTAGGTCACCTGATCTTTCCTGCTATATGTGCTCCTTTTCCAAACTGTTATCACAAATCTGGAGGCGTTTAATTGTACAGGACGTCTTTAGATGCACTATAAAACAATTTTGCGTTCACTTGAACTTGGAAACCCAAACTTGTTCCACAAGTGAGATCCTTAAAGATCTGGTTTACATGCTTTGGAGAGGAAGATCTTGCTGCTATAGAGCTCTGATCTCAATTCTACTGAACACCTTTGTGATGAATTGGAGCGCTGACTGCAACCCAGATCCCTTCACCTACATCAGTACCTGCCTTTCGTAACACCCTCGTGGCTGATGAACACGAATATCCATAAGCGCACTCCAAAATCTGGTGGAACATCTTCGCAGATAAGTGGAGGCAATTATAAGAGCAAATTGGGACTAAAAATCACATACTGTACTTATGACTAGGTGACCCAATACTTTTGGAAATATAGTGTACATGCTTCAATTTATGTCATACATGCTAATATGCAGTAAATATTGGTAAAATATACTGTATTTATGGGTTCTTTTAATTAAGGTATCAGATTATGTTATGGGGAAACACAATTCTGAGAGACAATTTGAGAATGAATTTTTTATTTAGTCAGTTTTGCCTGAGTGCCACATTTTATATGAACATTGTAGATGTATAATCCCTTAGCTAACATGTGTAAAAAAAAAAAAACAGCTAAGATCCATCTATTAAATAGGTTGACTACGGATCCAAGATAAAAGTAGCACAAGAACCAGAAAGTAGGAGGAATGCACTACATTCAACATTGACATGAGGTGTTATTTACATGAGGTTTTATAGGGCTCTGTTGTGTGGTATTCACGGCTTTGGGATTTTTTTTTGATAGCTTTATGTTTAAGTCTTGTAACAGAAAAAAGGAGAAAAACACAGATATCCGGTTGCTGCTAAGTCTGATTAATGTGAATTTAACTGAGAATGTAGACAAAAGATTCTTTTCTTAGTAATAATCAAAATATCTGGTGGAAAATATTCTGTATAGTTTTACTTCGGTTCATTGTCCATATGAAAGATGTATTGGCTATGCAGCTAGCTGAATCATTAGCCTCAAGTATTTAGCTAGCATGGGTTTTTTTATTGTTTGCTTTCTCTTCACAATAAAAATTATATAAGAAAAAAAACATTCTCATGGTAAATACGTCAAAGCAGCTTTGTAGGAGTGTTACCTCAAACCATTCGAATGTTCTGAGAACCAAAAGGAACCTCAGAAGCGGTCTGCTAACCGAGAATTGTTCAACTTTAAGGAAAGAGAAGGAGATACTGCTGGAGGAACAGTCGCTTTTTCCACTGCAGCACGTTGCATTCTTCTCATCTTTTTTGAGGGCAACAGCCTCAGGGGAGCCTTCACCATGCTCGGACGGTGCTGGGCTATTCTGCGGCAGTATAAATAAACTCCTTTAGCACAGGAACATACAGTCCTGCACTATATATATATCTGAGCTCAGCCTGATTATGAGCCTAATTCCACATTTCGCTGTGGTCTGATTTTGCTTCTGGTTCGAAATTTAGGTCTTTAGTACATTTTTTACATTTTTCATGAGGATGCTCTAAATCACTGTAGTATCGATCTGCCTGGGTCTCCTGTAACTATATATTTTTATTTCCCACTCAATGTTAAAAGAAATATATATTATTTTTAGCGTCTTTATCAAACACTTTGGTACATATCATCTAAAAACTAGTTTTTCATATCAGTCTGGAAAATGTACATGACATGGGTTAAAGGAATTAAAAAAATGCAAATAGATTGATAAGAATATTAATTAGCTTTTACATTAATTCATGAGCTCAGCATTGCATGCATGATTAGAAAAGAATTAAACACCAGCAGAGATCACGCTCTTCAGAGTTGTAGCATTGCTTCCGCTAGCCACATGCTTTTCAATTCCTGGTTGTGTCCGATAGAAATGATTAAACTTAATGCAAAGCCTTTGTTTCTTTGTGTTGTCTTTTAACATATATGGCACTTTGTTTTGACTACTTTATCTGATATTGGATGCTCAGAAAGCAACTATGTGGGAAATACTGTAGTAGCTCAGTAGTTAAGATGTCGGATTCTGGATTGGAAGGTCCAATCCGAACACCACCAAGCTCCCACTCCTGGGCTCTTGAGCAAGACTTATGACATAAGCGTAAGTCACTCCGAATAATGGCGTCTGTTCTAAAATGCCGTAAATGCGGCCCCATGTTGAGCATTCAAAGTCAATCAAGAGTCAATCATCAGAGATGTTTGCTAATAATCTGGTCGTAACCAGGGTTTATGCAAGAATAAATCCATAAACATTCCAGATCGATCTCTCTTCAACATGCCCACAATTATGCCAGATGTTATAAAGTACCTCATATTCGTTTTGCATGGAGGCAGCAGGAAACGTAATTAATTGAATCACATTTTTTTTCATTAATAACCCGCTACAGAGTTCGATGCATATTTTATGAGCGTGGTTATACCAGCAGTCTGAGAACAATTTCAGCCCAATCAACTGTACACAAGGGAGCATTAGTGTGAAACCAGTAAAACACAAAAAAAAAAAAAACTCAATTCCCAGCAGTTCAAAAGTTTAATTGCGACTACGCTGAAATAGTCTCTGTATTAATACATTTCTCTACAAAGAGGGCAGCGGTAATTACTATAGTGCAGATGTCGATTGGGGATCGTGAATTAGCTCGAGAGCCCTTAAAAAGTTCATCACCGTTATAAACCCAGACGTCATTACTTTGATAAATCAAACTGCGATCAACCAAACACATACTGATGGAAAAAAAACTGCTAACTGATATGAAACTTCAATGCTTGGAGAATAAAGAGATGCAACATCCTATTGAATAAAAGCACCGGGTTGTGAGCCAGTGATGCTTTGTAAAGCCCCAGGTTAAGCTTTATGTTTTGCTCCTGCCGTGGAGTGACTCAGGAGGTTTTAGACTATGGCAAAAAGCAACGTGAGATGAGTAAGAAATGCACAAAAACTTCAACTAGATTAGACCACATTAGACGCTGTTGATGCCTCTGGCTTTAGCCAACATTTACAAAATGGCATGAGATGTATTTCATGCAACAGAAAAGAAAACAGTTACATACATAGAAGACCTCTGAGATTAAATGTACATGTCCAACACACACACACACACACACACACACACACACACACACACACGCACACACACACGCACACACACACACACACACGCACACACACATACACACGGCCCATGCATTCTAGCAACAGACACCACACAAGGACAGCTCACCTTGGTCTCTCTTTCCTCCAGAAGTGTCTCGAGTCTCTTCTGTGCGGCTCGACCTTCGTGGTCATCGCTGACGATGAGGATGATGTGGTTCCAGCGGAACTCGCGCATCATGTCAAACCACACGTGCGCCTGGTGGGAGTACGGCGGCACGGTGCGCAGGAACGAAAGATGGATACTCTGAGTAGGAGAAAATTAAAAGGAAGCGCAGGGCAAAATGTGAACGATGATTGCATCCCAGGCCTCCTCACCTCACCTACATCAGTACCTGGCATCAGTACTAACACCCTTGTGTCTGAATGAGCACAAATCTACACAAAATCTAGTGGAACATCTTCTCAGAAGAGTGGAGGTTATTATAACAGTAAATAGGGTGGACTGGAATATTACAGCACATACCAATCTTATGGACAGGTGTCCACAAGGTCAGCATCTAAAAATGCTTTAAAACTAAATAGGTTTATGTTAAACAAGCTCTTGTTTTTTAAAGCTATGCATTTTGAACCAAATGCACCAACACCAACCTTATCGGAGTAGATGGACATCCTGGTTGTGAGGCCGACCACAGGGATACGGTAGAAGCCTGCAGTGTAGGAGACTGGCGTAGGTGTGAGGTGGTCACTGGACTGTGGAGGATGGCTTACCAAAATTGCATAGACCTGTAGGCAGAATGAGAACAAAACTTTGAACACCTGAGATTTTGAAGTCGTATAAAATGTTCTTGTTGTCTCTCCAGTAAGAGCTGGTTAAAAGATGAACAGTTTATCAAAAGAAAGACACCATTTGCAATTTTTATTTTTATTGAAAGACAGGCATTTTATACCAGCCGGCTCTGTCCTGCTTTATCGTAAACAACCGTCTTGACAAATTGTGCGAAACTACATAAAAATCCCTCAAAGTTTTAACAATGCTTTGTTCCTTCTTATCATTTTTGCATGACAAGCACATTGCTTTGGCAGCGTTTCTTCCGAAATAGGCCCCAGCTGCTCAGTATAAGGCTATATTTAGTGAAAATATGGTACATAAACAACAGGAAGACACAAAAAATGTTGTTTTTTTGGATTCTATGAGTAACCATAATGCCTCTGTATCTTGACAGGCTGTACAGTTGGGCTTCAAATAAGGTTTTTTCATCCAACATGCTCTCAGGCTTCTCTTCTGTACCATCTGCTACGAAACCATCCTCAACTCTTAGATAGGGAAGTGGCAGAATATAAAGGATTTGGAAATATATGGAGATATACATTATGGTGAAGTTAGCATTTAAACAAAATCATATATTTATCAATTTGAATGTGGGTTTCAACACTAAGGAATTATTGTGCATTGTATATATGGCCTGCCAACTCAGGAAGCACAACTTCAGTACTTTTCAAAAAAGCATCAACCCTATCGTATAAGTGCTTTAAGTGCCTCTAATTTAATTTGGCACAAGCAGGCATTTAATGATGCAATGCTACTCCTGACTATATCGCTCCTGAGAGATTGTCAATTCACTGCAATCCTCTATGTGTTTGTGTTTGTGTGTCTGTGTGTGTTTGTGTTTGTGTGTGTGTGTGTGTGTGTGTCCAGTTATATCATTTTTTTTTTTTTCTGAATGACTCATAAGATGAGTCAAAATAGCTAAAATATCAGTCCAGTATTTACAAGCCTTTAAAACACCACCCAGTGAAATTCTCGATTCCGATTGGTCGCTTTTTGAAACGTTTTTGTTCGTATGTTAACTCTTTCAAGCGCATTCAATTTACAGCTAATAATAAACAGATTTCCTGTTGTGATTTCTCGAAAGAAAACACATCGTTGTCGAATTTCCGTTTCGAAACGTTTACCGCCGTTTTTGGCTACGTTTTTCTTTGAAATTTTCGTTGCTTTTATAGTCATACTAAAGTTTTATGGAATACATTTTATTTAACTATAAATGGTTAAAAAGTCTTGACGAAATCAAAAATTGCATTTTGTTAACATATGCCTAAAGTATAATAGAAATCATCCCAATCACAGATACTGAAAAATAATCAACCACAGGATAGTAAAAGTGACAGCAGTTCACATCAGGCCGCATCCCTTGATCTCATCACTGTTTATTTTCTTATAACACCAAACGCCCAAGTGTTGTATTCTTGACTCATTCAGCTTTCATTCATTCTAACAACCATTCAATTAAATCTTTAATATCACATTCATCCGTGTTCATCTTCACAGCTTCATCAGTTCTAGAGCTGTGCGATGTTGAGGCCGTCCTCTTTTACTCATCTCTGGAGTTCCACTCGAGTTTAACTAGCTGTGACAATCATTCTTATATAACACTTTGTAACACATGTGCTCCATTAATTTTACACCTAGTTGGTTTCGAAACAGCTGTGTTCTTACCACAGGATGCTTCGAATCCCCTACAGGCTGACAGCATGCTACAGAAGCACATATTTGTCTTTTCAGAGCGATCATAGTTAGTGCTGACTCTGGACTGCACCCAGTCACTAACAAACATTGACCGTAATTAAAACACTGCCTCTGGGTTTTAAAAAAAAAAGCCTTAGTAAACAGATCTGGTGTCCTTCATGCAGTGAGAGATGAAGTGTGCTGCTTTGTGAATCTTTTCTTGTTGCTTTCTCTCCATTTTCCCTCCTACTTTTTGGTTCATTTCCACCCAATCGCTAGTTCTTAATATTCCAGGTACCAAGCAGTTGTCAAGTAATGAAAGTGCAGATCATTTTGATAGCATGCAACACAACACAACACAAATAAGCGAAACAACAAAATATAACCTCTGGACGAGGATTGTGACGCAACTACAACTGGAAGACAATCGTGAGATAACGCGTCGTGTGAAAGGCTTGTGTACATATACTAATCGCAATGCCGCATGATTCAGAGATCATGTGCCATGACATAGAAGGGCACCCTGGTTCATAACAACTGTAGACCAGGGCCAAAATCCTGACACTAACTAGGTCAGTGGTTCTAAAAGTGGGGTCCAGAGGGGGCTCAGAGGTCCGTGAAGCACAACCAGATAACCAGAAAAAAATTTATTTAAAGATATTTAGGGGTCCAAGCACCAAAAAGTGTTCATACCTAGTATGTTCTGTAATGTCCCTTTCTAGAAATAGCTAACAAAACACTAATCTTGGGTGAAGACTAAACCAATGTTCCTCCTAATCTATTTGCCTGGTGTTTTAATGAATGAATGCAATCTTTCAACTTGCTTTTATCCCTTATTTAATTAATTTACATTTTTTCATCTTGAGGAATGTTATTTGATTAGTAGAATGAATGGTTTGGTTAGTGTGGTAAAGAATATAGGAAATGGATGTATTGAATGTTTGTTTGTTTTTTTTGTCTCTGGGATAGATATACTTGGACATTGTGAAATCTTTAAAAAAAGATTTACAGTATTTTACTGTAATTATCTTTAAAGATAGAAAAAACAATGTTTAAGATTCTAAGTAAAAGATATATGTCAATATATATATATATATCACACACAGTCATGGTCTATGTGAGCTTCGAAAGCATAACTACAAAGCACTGTGTCACTTGACCTGAGTTGTCGATCATGTGTTGATCGGTTCGACTGGTGCACTGATCAATATAACCACTCACTACTCTTTCACCATCCTAACAAAATGCTTTGACTTCAGCACGCACAAGCAGAAAAAAACATCACATCCTGACCTTTTGCTTCATCCAGCCCACATTTCCTCACTATTGTTCTTTATGAATCACTATCTGACTCACGGCATATGAACCGCTCTATGTAAATGAACCTGGTAGTAAAATGATGTTATTATAGAGAGCACTTGTGTGAGCCTTAGAAATAGATAATAGATTTAATAGAGTTAATAGAGTTAATAGATTTAACATAAATCATTATTTTATTATTATTTTACTCCTGATGTCTTTGATTAAGAAAAGTATTCTTTCGCATGAACAGTTGATTTACTTTTATACATTTATAACATGCAATTAAATGGGGTGTGCAAAATGTGCATGTGGTGTGTGCTTTCTATGTATATTTTTGTTTATTTATTTATATTTGTGGCACGTTATTTATTTATTAATTTTTTTCCTATTATAAACCATTCTTAGGGGGGAAATATTTCTTAGCTTCCATTAAGGGCATCATATGAGAGTTGTGTCCATTTTTTCTGTAACTTTTCATTCATGAAATTATTCATCGACCCCCTAATAGGATCCATCAGAATCCTTTAAAGTTCATTAGCTTCATCAGTGCCTCAAAATCACTTCTTCTGCATAAAGTTTCAAGTTTTGATCACCACTTGTCCTTGCGCCTTTTATCCCACAATGCTGTGCGTTTATTCCCAATACCTTGGAGTCAAGGAAGATAAATGGTGAGGGGGAGAAACAGTTGTAGGAGGGAGAAAGAGATCCTGGCAGCACTTACCTGGCTGGAGATGAGGTCCTCACACACGGACAGCGCCATCTGAATAGCGTTGGCTTTGTGCGTGACGGAGATGGCGTTGAGTTTGAACCTGTCTCTGCCGTACACCACGCTGGCCTGGTTCACCGCATCCTTAAACACCTGCTCGTATCGCTTCTGGCTCAGCACCGCGCCGATGTTCACGACCTTCGTCTCGGAACCTCCGAGAGCGCAGGAGCAGGACAGCAGAACGAAGAGCACAAAGATGAAGCGCATGGTCACAAGAACCTGATGTCCTTCTTTAGCTGTATGAATCCTGGAAAGCACTGTGTGTGTGTGTGTGTGTGTGTGTGTGTGTGTGTGTGTGTGTGTTTAGAGGTGGAAGGACCCGGGTGCGAGGTTCATGCTCACTGCGGCGGAATGCGCACGGTCACTTGTCCGCCGTACGTTTGCGGCTGCGCGTTATCAAATGCACGGTTCGAGCTGCTTTGCTTCATTGAAGCTACCTTGATTATGCAGGTTTTTCTTCACCTCTTGCCTAAAAAGCGTGTGTATGAAGCACGTCTTTTTTTTCCCTGCAAGAAAAGTAGATGTCCGATGCGCAGTGTGGAGGATGCGAGTCCGCTCTGAGAGATGATGCGGTGCCAGAGACCCGAGCTGCTGTCCGTGGTGCTGCTGACAGCTGGCCTGGTATGCTGGAGGAGCTGGTCCATAATTGTTTTGTTTTTTTTTTTTTTTTATTGGGGGGGGGGGTAGGATTGTAGCAGAATGCTCATTGGTAAATGGCAAAACATAACACACACACACCTTACAGTGCATCTACACCTTTTATAAACACTCTTATAGTGTCATAGTGTGCAAAAATGTTGTTCAATATCATATAACGTGCTTGTGCTATAAGGATGTTCATAAGCAATCAACGAAATCCTTAGTACAATTTATTTCACCACCCAAGATCTCAAATAAGCCTTTATAACTTGTCTAAGCTGGTTTTATTGCCCATGGAGATATTTGAAATCTCGCTCAATGTTTATTATTATTATTATTATTATTATTATTATTATTATTATATATATAAAGTTAAATTTCATTTTATTCTTATTCTTATTATGACTAGCAAAATGTCGTCATTGTTCACACTGACCAATGTTTAAAAGTCCTTCAGAATGGAGACGCGTGAGTCAAATTTTGAACCTCTCGTCGCAGCAGCCTAATGCTCGTGCACGTGCTGCTATGCGCGCCCCAGGGCTCCTCTACTTTCTGCGTTGGCGATGTGAACGATCACACTTCACTGAGGCGTAGCTCGGGTATATAGGGTTTTATTTTTTTATTTCTGAGGATAAACCAAGATTGGAGAAAAACAGCCATAAGGCGTAAGAGGAATGAAATAAACTACAGGGAATCAAATCTGATTAAATCTGACTTGATCGGATCGATATGTTATGAGATCTTATTATAAAGTGATTCTTTCCATGAAGGAACAAAATTCCTTTCCTTTCTTTAAAAAAATCGGTGGCATAAAAACAGGAGATTATCTAAACTAGGTTTGGAATAAATATTGAATTTATGGAAGTTAATTTAAATGTAAATGTAAACGTGAGGGTTTTATACATTTGATGAGAAATGCCTAGTCAAAACTAGCATTTATTTAAAGAACAAATGGACATGCTCTATATGGACAAAAGTGTTGGGACACCTGACTCTTCCACTCATATGTGTTTATTCCCCTAAACTGTTAGCACATCGTCAGAGGCACACAATTGTATAGGATGTCTTTGGATGCACTTGCAAGAAATGCAAACTTATTGTACGTGATGAATGTGAACGCTGACTACACCCCATGCCTCCTCACCTCACCCTACATTAAAACCTGACTTTACTAAGTTAAACTTTTGGCTGAAAGAAATCTAACAAATCTCCACAAGCACACTCCAACATCTAGTGGAACATCTTCCCAGGAGAGTGGAGGATATTATAACAGCAAATGAGGACTAAATGTGGAACGGGATGTTGAAAAGAAAGCAAATATGAATCTTATAGTCAGGTGTCTACAAGCTTCTGTCCATATAGTGCAGCTACATTTCTAGAAAATATTACTGACCGATATCCTTGACAAAATAGATGTGACCCAACACTAAGACAAATGAACTTGTATTCTGTATGGTGTTGGACCTTTCACCTGAGAAGGTAAAAAATGGAAAGGATGCCTTGAGTCCTGTTGTATGTTCATGTCAAATCCATTGTTTTCATCTTAAATGTGTATGAGAAAGAGTGAGGACTAGTTAGTTTACAACACCTTTGAATAGATTTATACTTGAGGTTTTGCTTCAAGAGTTACCCAGACAAGTCAAGTTCATGAATATCATAAATGGCATAGGACAAACTTACAGGGCAAAATGATCACAATTTGCTATCCTCATAATCTCTATTGTCTCAAATCTCAGACTTTCTGACTCAGTAACACTCAGTTTCTTTTTTAGTCATCTTAAACTGAGACCCCATCAGTTCAAATAGAAATGTATTTTCTATTTTACTGGTATTTGTCAACCCAATTCATGTCATTTAAGATGTATTAAGTGTGTAATGGATTTACATGCAATTTGCATGAATCTTATTCCCAGACATGAGCTTCCAGGATCATTCCTGTAAGCACAGATGCTCAATTATGTAACCTAGTCATCCATATTTCCACATTTTTCAATCACGTAAAAACCCAGCCAAAAGCCATCTAGACACCTTCTGCATCTATTCCACTCGAAAAAGAAAATCTGGAAAAAAACAAAAATTCTCTGAAGCATCGCTTTTTGTTCAGGAAGAAAAAAGGAAGAACATTAAACACAGCTCATTTTTGATCATTATGCTTTGGCAGACCTTCGACTGTATTAGATTTCGTCTACGAGCTAATATCAAAGGCTATATTCAAAGGTAAAACAAAGAGTCCTTTCATAAAAGTAGCCTGCACTCAGGTCTAAGTGTATAGCTTATGATAAAGAAGAAAAGAGAGATGAGAAGAAGAAGAAAAAAAAAAAAATCATGGTTGCCAAGGAAACAAGGCTGTCTCTTGGAGTGTGAAGTTGAAAAAGTATTCTCGTGTAGGCATTTTGTAAACGTGGGGTGTTAATGAAATGACGTGGCACTAGTGCACCATGCATGAGGCTATTCAAACCTTGAAACATTTCAATATTTATAACGTATATGTAAAAAAAAAAACACAGCGGGTCGTGCTGTTATAGGAAAATGATGCACGACTGGGTGATGTCATGTAGACCGATACACAGTGTTTAATCCTTTTATACATGTATTTATGATATGCCAGGTTTTTTTGTTTGTTTGTTAAATATCTGGGTTATAATTACAATTCATTTTGTGGAATGTCAAGTTGTTTTCCGTTTTCACTTACGTTATAACAGCTATAAACAGCTATTTCCTCAACAGCCACTTTTCAGTCTCTTTTCAAAAATGTATAAGACTGAACAAATGCAGATTTTCATTAACCCTAAAGCTTCTTATTACTGATTTTGTCCTTGTGTTGTGGGTCCCAATGCAACTCAAGACCCATGTGCTACTATTGAGATCCGGTCTCTAACCCCTTGTCTTTCCATTGGCATGTTATCCTATAGTGTGCACCTGTTTTGTGTTACTTCTTGATTAGTTTGCCCGTTTATACCCTGCTGCATCTATGAATTATTGCAAAATCTTGCCATGCTTTGCTTTAAGTCTAAGCCTTTGCTATTGTTCTGTAAATTAATGCTGAATGTTTCTTGGCTTTGATTTCTACTTGTTTTTTTTTTCTGCACTTAATAAGTCCAATCTGCATGTTTGTCCTGCCATTTTGGACCACATGTTACACCCATGTCACCCCTAAT
>JAAIIK010000098.1:1461910-1476017 GCA_014706435.1 Silurus glanis
CACACACACACACACACACACACACACACACACACACACACACACACTCCTGGGCAGCCTTGAGCACTGACACGTCTCCCACATATCACTGTGTATAATTAGCATCACCATGGTTACACGCTAGAGCTTTTTCAAAGATACCACAATCACACACACAGACAAATAAGCGAGCGCTGAAGGTAAATTGTGTGTGAAGGGCAGATGTGAAAAACTTTTCCTTCCATGGCAGTGCATTAAATTCTTAAAACTTGTTTGGTGAAGGTTTTTTTTTTTTTGTGCAGAACATTTGGTTTTCGATCAAATATCGCGCAAACGAGAACCGATCCAGCTACATACATTACAAGCAACAGCAATGGGGAATGTAAACACACATATACACACGCACTCTGGTTTATTTTACACAAGTGCATTAATATGGACATAACATTTAAGCTCATATCGACCTGCAGGATGTCTCAATTCCTGGGGATTTGATTAGGTGACCTCTGGAGGTGATAATATTGAAACGATTTCTGCATTAAGGTTTATGGAGACGTGCTGTTATAGGAAAGTAATCAATGCCAAAGTTGTGTAATAAAGTGGATTAATTGTTCTTTCTCAAACAAATCTGCATGTTCTTAATTCTGATTGCTCAGAAGGTGTTCATTCATTTTCTGTAACAGGAGCCATGAAAGCCCATCATATAACAGAACAGAATCCATTTATATTAACAAGCTATTCTATGATTCACTGCTGCCCCCTGCAGGTTATGGTGTGGTATAGTATGGTGTTACCTGTCTGGCCACCACATTCACATCCAATAAAGGCCAGTGGCGTCCGAATACAGTGAGAGCATGCTTCACCAGCATCTGAGAGCAGTGCTTATTGGGCTCCGGCTCTGGATTCCATTCCACCTAAGAAGACATATACTTAATGTTCAGAAGTTTGAGTCCCTGTGAAGCATTTGATTAAATAAAATCTGTAAACTAATCTGACCTTAACCATGTAAATTCATGCCGCATTGCACATTAGGTAACGAATCAAAAACATGCTGTTATAGGACATTAATACAAGGTGGTGTCATAAAGTTTCTAAGACTAATGGTGCTAACTGGTGCTATTCTGACCATGAGCGTTACCAATGAAAACCAGTGAAATTCTGTGTGAAACTGGGCAAATCTGCCACAGAGACATTTGACACGACATATACGTTTTGAGTGGCACGCGTGCTTCAAGTGCAGAAGAATGTCACCGAAAGACTACAAGAGATCAGGTAGACCTTTAACGAGCTCAATACCAAAAATGTCGAAACCATTCAGTAACTTGTGCATGATGATCGTCGGAGAACAATCCACATGGCAGATTTGTCTCCTGCGGACTTTGCCCTCTTCCCGCAAATGAAGATTTAGCTTAAAGGTGGCCATTTTGACACCATTGCGGAGATCCGGCACGAATTGCAGAAGTTGCTCGACACGCTTCAAGCAGAAAACTTCCAGGACACGATCTAGAAGTGGCGGGAGCGCAGGGAGCGCTGTATTGATATGCAAGAGGACTATTCTCTGAACTTTTTGATACCACCTCGTATATGAAAGAGAGGTGTAGGACCAAAGAAAAAGCCCACAGTGACATTCCAAATGAAGGCCTGCCTACCTTCCAGTCATGGCGGATGAACTCCCAGGTCTTACTGTTAGTGTAACGCAGGTCCACGCCACTCACGATACCCGGAGTATGGAGATGGGCCAGGTGAGCAATGTCTGCAGCATTCTCTGGTATCTCCTAAGATGGTTAAATGTGGGTTAGGAATGTTTTAGCAATGTATTATTTCTCTGCATTTTTTCTCTCAAGCCTCAGTTTGTCAATTTGGACCTGCAGTGTTTTAAGCTCATTAAAATGTAAAAAATAATAATAATAATAATAATAAATGATGCAACACTACCTCAATGTGAGCGTTGATGAAGTGCTCCGTGCGTCCACGGTAAACCCACTCTTCACTGGTGATCTCTTTCTGCTCAGGAACCATCCAGGTTGGTTCCTCACCGTCACAGTGGAACCAAACCAGTATCTGCTCGTTTATCTCACAACTCAGCCAGCGGCGCACCTTAGCAAACTCCGGTACTGTGTGTATAAACACAAACACATCGCAGAGTTAACTAGCAACTCTAAGATAGACAGATAGTATCCAATCTATTTTTAGTACATCCTTCCATTTATCCATCCTGCTTTTCATCAATTCATCTACTCTTCCATACCTCCTTTTATCTTTTTATCCTTTTGATTCATTCACCAGTAAATCCATCCACTCATCAATCACTGACACCTGTTCATATGCACAAACATCCATTTACCTCTACATTTATCTAACTGTGCATTCGTCCATGAATCCATCCATTCCCATCTCCACTGACCTAACCAACATTCTTCTCATTCATCAGTCTAACCATCTGACACATCTGTCTTCCTATTTCTTTATACTCCATCATACTCTCCTCTTTATCTATTCATCCACACGTTCATTCCTCAGTTTACTCATCAGTCTATCCATTTATTACCTTACCTTTTTCGGCATATGGGATCCTGACACACTTTCCATCCTCTCCTCGAAACTGCCACCCATGAAATGGACACTCAATACAGTTGCCCACCACTCGGCCCCCTACACCCAGATTGGCCCCTAGATGAGGGCAGTAGGCATCCATCACATAGGCTTTCCCATCCTGACCCCGAAACACTGCTACCTGCTCACCTGAAAACGCAAACAGCAAACTTTTTTATAGCAAAGATGGTTGAAATATGATCCATTTCCAACTAATTGAACCAAAAATAATGACGCTTCAGTGTTAAACCCAAAGTAATCTGTAGAGGGCGGTAGAGTCCCAGTGATCATGCGTCTTCAAACACTGTAAAACTAGACATAAGGTTATAAGGAGTGTAAAATGAATGTACAACCTACAGTTTGCACAACAAAGGGCACAAGTATTTAGGGCAAATAACATATATGACAATAGATAATAATAGAGAGTAGATTTAGGAAATAACCTCTGCCTGGTGATTACTGATCTTCCTTGAACCTGAACATGTAATGCACCTTTATTTAGAACAAATGATGAAATTGATGTTGTCAAATGTTACATTTTTATTTCACAGTCAAGACAAAGATTCTGAATGAAAGCACATATGCATTTGCTCATTTAAAAGACAACATAACTCAGGTGCAGAGATCTTATCTGATGGGAATTTAAGTCCAGGGCTATTATCCTGACAAATCAACATTTTTACTTTAAATATACAGCAAGCCAGTGACGACATCCTATTGTCTCTAAAATACCGACTATCAGGAAACCAGTTAGCTTGTGTCTTTTTCGTATCTGCACTTCCTGGATGCATGTCAATCAATGACTACTCTCTGACCACTTAAACTATAATTAAATAAACTTCCCTTTGAACGTTCCCTAGGGTGATATTAACAATCCTATATCCAATATCCACTGTTCGCACAGCTTTTTCACATTTTAAGCAATATAAAGGTATGTAGGTTTGAAGGTTTTTTGGAACAGAGGGTGAAGGGGTCAGAGAGCTACACGAGAATGAATGACTAAAGCTCCGCTGCAGCAATCAATAGACGATTTCCATTTGATTCACCATTAGGAGGTTGCAGAACGGCATTCTGGGGAGTTAACTAGCAACTCTGGCTAGCAAGACAGACAGATAAGATCTAATCATATATTTGTACATCTTTCCTAGCATTCATCAATACATCTATTCCTCCATCCATCCTTTTATTGGCCCATCTATCTATCTATTCAGCCTTTTGTCCTTCCATTTAACTATCACTTCATTGGAAAATCCATCCAATCATCATTCCTTTACTGACATCTGTTCACATGCACTAACATCCATCCATTCATCCATCTATCCACATGTCCATCCATCTATTCATCCATCCCTTTCTCCACTGACTTAACTAACATTCTGTTCATTCATAAGTCTTTTCAGCCATCAGATCTATATACCTATCTATTTATACACCCATGATTATAGTGAATTTCTTTCCTCTCTTATTCTTTATGGGGAAACTCAGGTCAGAGCGTAGGGCCCACCATGATACAGCACCCCTAAAGAACAGAGGGCCTCCCTCGAGGGCCCAACAGCATCTGTATAGCGCTTTTAACAATGAAAATTGTCCCAAAGCAGTTTTCGTACAGGACCAAGGCAAGCAGAGAAAGCAGTTGAAAAAGAAGGACTCGTTCTTCTTTTCAACGATTTTTAAAAAAAATCACGCAAATATGGCCACAGGTGTTGTGGCAAGTCTGAGTCAGGAGTTTCTTCCCACAGTTCTATTGCTCTCAAATTGATCTGCTTGCTGTTGAACTGACACTGATCTGTATGTTCATGATAAGTAAATACCACCAATCAAAACAAGTTTAAAAACAGAGTCCGCGCTCGACGCTGATTGGTTGCTTGCTGCGTGTTTGACCAGTTACGCTTTTATTCACTCATAAATTTCAGATTTCGCAAAAAGGAAGTTGAGTAAAAAGTACTTAAGTACTTAAGTACAGTAACAAATGACATTTACTTTGTTATTGTCCACCACTGGTTAAGAGGAAGGAACCTTGAGAGGAACTCAAAAGGGAGCCCATCCTCATCTGGGTGGCACCGAATGTCCATTCATTATTATTCCATCATCGTTGAGGTGCTGCTCAGGTGCTATGTATATCATTCAGGATGGATTTTTTGCTACTTCCAAGCAATCTCACATTGTATTGTTTAGTGTTATGAGTCATGCTCCCAAACCAGATCACCTCCAAGGTCATCCACGAGACAGACGTTGATGTTTCTAAGCAGCCAGGAAACATCGCTGTCTCTTTCTAACAAAAGAAAAAGGTTTCCAAAAAAAAAACATAAGACTCACCAAAGCAACCCATAGAAACCCAGAACAAAACAATAAAGAACGTGAGGTAACTAAAGATGCGGAAACTTGGTGACAAGATTCAAACTCAAACAGCTTAGTCCTCAATTTTCAGCACTGGGGTTACATTCGGTCAGTAATACAAGCAGCACGGGTGGAACGACAGATCAGCAGATCTGAGCAACATGACCATGATGATGCATTTCACTCGTTCTTATTGAAACGTACAAATAACAAATGCGCAAAGCTGCCCGAAGACCCTGGCAAGCATTTTTATTATTATTATTATTATTATTATTATTATTATTAACTGAAATTAACATGCATTTGAAAACTCTCAGAACAATCCTAATCCGAATTATCAGCATTATGAACAACGTCTGAAAATCACCATGATGCCAGGTGTGTGTGTGCACATGTTAGGGAAATGTTATTCCGTTTTATTACACTTTTATTTCACGTCCTGAAGATAATCTCTGTAATGTGAATGTGTTTGAATTGGCGTTCATTGTTATTAGAGTTATTTTCATGCAAATCCATTTAGAATCCACACTACGTATCCTTCAAGTTTGATATGTTGATAAATGTCCCTTAGCCAGTTGTTTGGTAATTTCATGATTAGAGCACAGTTTTTTTTTCTATGCATCAATAAATGATGCTCCCACTGATTCTGCATTATGGTGGGATGAGTTACATTTTCATGATATATGCAATAATTAAATAAAAATAACAAATCTGGTAATGTGTAAAATAGTAATTTAATATGCATGTTATTGTGTTTACTTATGTGCATGACATATGTCCCGTATATGTGACAAATAAAGGTTTATGTCTAAGAAATGGGCTTCTGATGCTGTATGAGTTGAAATTCTGTATGCATTATTTACTCATTATGCACTGCACTATTTTTTTATATCCCAGATTCATGTCATGCTATTGATACTGATATGCGTTTATTTATAACTTATGTGTACAAAGAAAGCACTGTGGCATTATAAAAAAAATAAACAAAACCTGATAAAAAAAAAAAGATCGGGCTCTGGGTGTGTTCTGGCATTTCCAGCCAGTGGCCTTCACTGTCTCAATGTTCTGCATCGATTGAGCTGATCTGACACTTGTTACCAGTCGGCATGCGTTACGCCCTGATCGCTAGCTAATGTTTAATAGATGAACATTGAAACTGTATGTTTTTTTGTGTACTTTCTTTTCAACTACTGAGCTGTTCAGTGGTGTGAACAGTAAGATGTGTGTGTTTTTGGTGCTCAGCTGTGTGTAAAAAATCCGTTGGATCGCAGCTTAGTGGCATTTTAGTTACTGAATATTGAATAAAGTTGTCAGGAAATTCGTTATCAGGATTTTATCTGTCGACCTGCAAATTTGGGTGTGGATTTTACAATGTGTTACGTCTTTTTTTTTTGTTTTTAGAAATGGACTGCAAATTGAAGTCCATTTGTTAGATTTCAGGAGCAGATTTTTGCCATAATGAAGTGAACCAGTAACCGGGGAAAATGTTGTAAAATGTTATATAAAGTTATTAATAAATAAATAAATAAATAAAAACATAGAATCACAAAAAAAAATTTACAATCCATATTTTTGGAATATCTTTGCATCACCATTACAGGTCTAAATTTGACTGTGTATTTGCTGAGCGAAATAAAGGTAAGATTTGATGCAACAATTTTAGCAGGTGAACGCATGATCTGTTCGGGATAGGAACACATGATGGAGCTTATTTCTAAAAAAATAAAGAAGATAAGATATTTATTTAAAAAAAGAAGAGCAACACTAAGAAACAGCAGCTACGACCTGCACTTTGCAATACACAAATGCATGTTCAGGTTTTCAGATCCTCTAAGAACATGAATGAAATGTGTGGGGTTTTTTTGTTTTTTTTTCTATAGTCATTATGATTATCTTTTTTTTTTTTTTTTTTGCTTGTTTGATTGCCAAACAAATAATTGCTTATTTTCTCAAAACCTTTGACCAATAATTCTTCTTGAATGGCTGAAACTGAAACTGTGGCTGAAATTGTTCCATCGGATCTCACCTTTTTTTGCCCTTGCCCTTATTTCTATCCACACATTTTTTTTACTAATTGCAAAGGCATGCTGGAGAAAGTCTAGTTTTGTGTATATTTGTATCTGGAAAATGGCTGATGTTGCTAAAGGTCTTGCAAAAACCCAAGTTTGGAACATGCACATTTTTTGTTGTTGTTGTTTTTTGCAATAGGCCCTGTGCTTCATGCTTTATTGTGCATTTGATCTCAAACTGACTTCATGTTAGAGCAGCTCCTGCCAGTTAACTGAAATGTAGATGGTTGCAAAACTGTGTGAAGAGAGCTATTTTTATAGCACGCACGCTCATGCAGCTCAGATTCAGGGGGAAGCACTAATCACCAGGGAAATTAAAATGAAATAGAAAAGATTCGGTGAGTCACGTGGTACACAGTGATGACCCAGTGGTTGAAGTTCTTTATTACTAGAAGCATAAAAATGCATCACATCCCAGGCCTGTATCTGTATCTTGTATCTTTGTATCAGAGGATGCGCTTTTTTTTTTTTTTGGAGGAAAGCGAGGGGGATGTGGTCATGTCACATTTTTACGTTCTGGAGTTCGCAGTGCGTAGAAAAAAAAAACTCTTGTGCGTCATTGATTGGTTGATTGATTGATTGATTGACTGATGTCTACACTTTACATACCCAACACGGTTACGCTCTTGACGTCTCCACGCTCCAGCATGTGCGAGTCCAGGATCCGGTACCAGCCGTTGGGATATACCGGAGGCAGTTCCCCGGTCTTGCGCCTCCGCCGAACCTCGTTGGCCGCACGCGCTCGCGAGCGCCCATCCTCCGCGACGTAGCCCACGTCGTCTGGGCTTCTCAGCAGCTCTAGAGGAGCGAACAGGAGCCGGTAGAGCCAGACCGCTGCCAAAAGCACTGCACCCGCCAGGATGCACGCCGCAGCGCGCGCCGGAGCGCCGGCCAGGCCGGTTTTTCTCCACAGCTCGGGGTATCCGTATGCGCCGTCCAGCAGCACGTCGGACGGGTCACGCACGTGCAGCAGGACCACCGCGGCGAAGGCGATCGCTACACCGGCGAGCAACCTGACAAGCCACGAGCTCACTGCACCCTCCATCACACTGGCGTCAGGATCGGACGCGCTCGTGCCTCTCCGCGTTAATTGTAAGGCGTGACGTCACGCCCACCCATCCCAATATTTCAAATGTAACCTAGGTGAGACTTTGAGTGTGTGTGTGTGTGTGTGTGTGTTTTGATGCTTGCATCCTGGTCGCCATTGTTACTGCGACATCATTAAAATAACATTCGGTGTTCTTAAAGGATCTGTACATCTGAACATGCATTTGTGTATTGCAAAGTGTTTCTCAGGGTTGTTCCTCTTTTTTAATCAGTGGGTTCCAACATAAGTTTCTAACCAGAACACATCAATCTGCTAAAATTGTTTTCCGATTTATTTTTTGCTAATGTGTTTAATTGCATTGTCCACTCTGTATATTCTGTATCATTTTTTGAATAATTAAATCTGTATATAATTGGGAATTCATTGTATAGCCTAGATTATCCCCATATCTATATATCTTCAGTATGTACACAATGTTTTTCCATAACTTTTGTCAAGTTTTACAGACACACGTGGATCAAGCAACGCCTGATTACTATTAACCATCAACAAATCATAGATGTGAAGTGTTTTGCATTTCACACCTGAACCTTCAGTGGTGTCCTACCTGAGTCAGTCCACCTCTAAATACCATCATTATAACATCACGTTTTTCTCATGCAGGGTGAATGAATGGCAAAACAAATGTGACTCTCCTTTCACTGCAGCCACAGCTGCACCACCCGCATACATCATCATGGCATAAGCACCGAATTAAACGTCATAAAATGTCATAAAATGACCACGGGCATTTTTTTCTGTGCATTACTGGTTTCCTGGGGATTTTGAATGGAGGCAAATTGTGTGTTTTTGTGCAAATTCGATGAAAAAATAAACGCAAAGGTATAAATGGTTCTTGAAGAACTGTTTTCGAAATGTTTTCGCCGACCTTTCCACGCAATGTCCTGCTTTTCTTGAAAAGAACGACTTGTAAATGGCCTTGTGAAATATTGTATTGTATAAAATTTTGGTTGGTTTGTCTCTTACAGATGTTTTATGGAGAACCATATAACCAAGTAGAGCCTTTATAAATCTAAGAACACATGAACCCCTGTGTTTGTGACAAATGAAAAAATCTTGAACTTGATTAAATTGTAGAATTAAATACATTTTTTTTTGCTATTTTTATTTAACTCAAAGTATATTAAAAGTAAGGTAGTAACGAATTATAGTGTATTTAAGGTAACAAAAGTAATAAAGAATTACTGCCTTGCAAGCTCCACCCTGACCTTAATCTCGTAACTTCTTGTGTAATTTGTGATTTACATTAACTCTAAAATTGTGTTGTTTTTTTTTAAAAGGCAACGCAAAAATTTCCTTAAAAATGCTGACAATTTCTTTTATTGAACAGAGTTAATTAATTGTGGGTGTGACTGCAGAAAGCAGGAGGCAGCGCTGTGGAGACTTTCAGTTGACGTTGGGAAAACTGATGTAGGTTGTGCTCCAGAAGTGGACGTAGCGAGCTCTCATTTTCTGCTTGACAGAGTTCTTCCCCATATTGTGATTGATTTCCAGAAACTGGTGGCCATCTGTCAACTTGGGCCAGGCTACAGGTACTGACTCACCTTTGTTGGGGTCACTGAGCAGAGGAAAGAAAGAACATCAAATACAAAATCAGTGACTCACTCATGGGGGGGCCGTCATAAATCTATTATCTAGCCTACTTTGAGGCTCATATGGAGGTTGTGTATTACCCAGTCTTGGCGAAGTTGGTCCAGTAAGCGATCATGTATTTGGAGACTTTGCGATGTTTGGGCAGATAGGCCAGTGGAGTGGCAAAGGGCTTTCCAAACACATACTGCAGGTCATCTGCATGGTCAGCCCCCATCCAGAGGGGATATCCAGGCATACGGCTGGGCTCTGAGAACAGGTAGGAATAAGTACGGCCCGTCCTGAAAGGAGAAAAGTACGTCTTTCTTGTCATATTGAATAACAAAGTAAAAGCCTTGTGTTGAAAGCCCCATAAACTAGCAGTACACAGGGAATTAATGTCTCTCGTTTACATTATTTATGATTAGGATTCACCTACTTGGCATGTTTGGCATGTAAATACAGAGCAGTCTGTGTTGGCACAAGGAAGGTGTAGTCTGTCTCGATGTTCACGATCGTCTTTTTGATGTCATCCTTGCCAGGCTTGCTTCCCCAGTTAGCAGTGTACTGGTCATAAGCTGCTGCTGAAGCTTCCAGACCCTTATCACTTGTCAAAGCAGTCAGAAGATCTTTGACATCCTCACTGTAATGTGAGAAATACAAAGGAATACATTGTTGTTTCTGTATTTACAGCTCACACTTGTATGATGGGTGCTTCACATAACCAAAGACTAAAAATGTATTGGTATGAAGCAGCTCTCTGTGAATCGAGGGGTATTTTTGGAGGTTGAGGAGTCTTCAGTGTGTGTATATGATGTAACCCATACTAATCCAAAGAACCCTCTAATAAGACCTTTTTTTTTTTCTTTTTCAACAAATTAAAGTACAGGGACCAAAATTGTATATAGATCGAGAAGGAGTTTCTTACACAGGTGTGGGTTGAAGAGGCTGGTTGACAGAAGGAACATCAAAGCCGGTGAAAATGTGACCATCCATGTCGTTAACCCCGGCGATATAGTCAACATCAGCCGCGTTGCTGAAAAGGGTGCTGGGATCATCGGGGAGAAAATCGCCATCGATCACAGGAGCAAGGGCCAGGTTTTTTACGATGGGGTCTAAAGGAGGATTTTTACATCTGATTATGGCAACTTTTGTAGCACCAATTGCTCTCACAATCTTACTCTTGGATTACAAACACATTTTTTTTTTAGGTTCTAATATACTCAGGGTACAATCATTAGAAAATTACATTATATATATTTGTAATATATAAATTGTGCTTTGCAAAGGTATAACTAAGAGCAGGATTGGGATTCTGCTCGCTGTAAATGGCACTGTTTTAATTACGATTGGTCAGAATTCATTTGATTTAACAGCATTATATTCACACATTCATTGCATTATTATAATATATTATTAGTAGCAGAAAAATGATCATTAGTTTGGTATTACAGATTGATTTGTAACTGTTTAACTGGAAGTCGTTGAATGGATTTTTGTTAGTGACTCTATGGGAAAAATTCCCATAGTTTAGTACAAAGATGTAAAATGACCAGGATGAGACATATGGAACGCCACATAAGGTTATTGCAGACTGTATATGGGCATCCAAATAACCGTTTATTTCCATAAATACCGTTTTTAGAGCATTTTTTGTATAAAACAATATGGTTCCACTCTCCATGACTAAAGTGTGTTAAAGTTCTTGAATTTTTCTGATTTATCCAGTTTGAAAGAAACTTTCCATTTCTTTTTTTTTTTTGTTTAATGAAAGGAAAGAACTTACTTGTTGCAGAGCCATGCAGGTTAAGGGTACCAGCCAGAGTTATCTCGACTGGGTCGCTCATTTTCAGACAGGCTGCCATGCTCTGGTCAGTTGGGCAGCCCAATTTCTTAGCAACCTGAAACACATTATTAATGGACTTTTGTTAATCTCATTAGAAGACATTTAAAAAGTGCTGATGCGTTCAGTTTATGACATCATGAATACAAACTGTAGTAAATGATTTGCATGTCAATTAATTTTGGTTTATAAGTCTTTTATCACCATGTTGGATCCATCTCCCTGTTTCAGTGCAGACTTTAATTCATGTTATATCCAGTTTTTGTAGACATTAAGCTCTGATATGTGCCCTGACAAACTCTGTATTTGTTCCGGCATATTAAATTGTCAAAAAGTCTTCTATAGTTTATAATACAAGATATTAAATGTATTATTGAAATTACATTGATTCAAATCAGCATGAGTTAGAAATGAATTATTAAGGAATATAGATGGTGATTTGGTGTAGCAAGATGTCTACTTGGCCCACTCACCCGCCCCTACATATGTGTCTGTCTAAAATGTTAAAGATCAATATAATATACTGAGATATTCAGTTATAGATTCTATCGATAGCTCATATAAATTGATCAGTCATGCCACGTGAAGTAGCATGGTTACCTCTTCAGCATAGGCTCTAGGATTTCTGTTAACAGCCCAAGGACACAGAGCAACGCCACTCTGGGAAATAGCTCTGCGAATCAAGCCCTTATTGTGAGGGGTCAGCATCTGTACACACACACACACACACACACACACACACACACACACACAGACATTTCGTCTCACAAAGCAGAAGAACGCTACAATACAGGATAACGGCTTCAAGTAGAAACAATCTATCCCATACCTGAAAGCTGACACTGGCCGCTCCAGCAGACTCTCCAAAAATAGTGATGTTGTTTGGATCTCCCCCGAAAGCCTTAATGTTCCTGTGCACCCAGGCGATAGCAGCTTGCTGATCCCAAAGACCATAGTTTCCTAGGAACCAGGGTGTGATCATTTCACCACACATACTTATTATTCTCTTTCGGGGAAGATTAACCGTGCACATACAGTAGATCTGTAAAGATGATGCCGAATCCTCGATTCTGATTGGTCAGTAGGTGTTGACTCATTTTGCACAACAGCTTTATATTAACGTGTTTGTTTACGCTATTACAATACATAATGTACAGCGGGAAAGGGTTCATTGGTTTGGTTTCATGATTTTTTTTGGAGCCAGTGAGAAATGAAATCAACGATAGATAGATAATATCAAGTTTTTGTTATTCTCACCTGGCAAATCCGAATCTCCAGTACTGAGAAATCCGAGCGCCCCGACACGATAGTTTACAGTGACCACAATGACGTCTCCCCGGTCAGCAATCTCCTCTCCACTGTACAGGTAGTTATTCATGAAGTTAGCACCTGAAGAGCCACCGACCAGGTAACCACCACCGAAGAAGTAAACCATGACAGGAAGGCCAGTTGAAACTGCAAAAAAAAAAAAAAAGTTATTACAATATAACCACTGCATTGGTTCTGATTATTATCCTGTCTTAATGGGTGATAACGTTCTTACCTGAGCGGCCTTGTGGGACCCAGATGTTCAGGTACAAACAGTCCTCGCTGCCCCTGCTTCCACTCTGAATCAGGTTTAGTTGCAGGCACCTCTTAGGAAAGTCAACGGCCTTCAAGACGCCTGCACAGAAACAGATGGAGGTTATATAATCCATTCATCTTCAGTAGCACTTTATCCTGATCTCAGAACAGTGATTGAACAGTAGTCCACTGACGATCACCATCTGCACATATACACACATGCATTTTATATACACAATTTGAAATCACCAAATTGACTAAATTTTTTGTGAATTGGGAGAAAACAAGAGAACCTGCAAAAAACCCACAGAGACACAGAATCTAGGCACTAACAAAGATCCTGCATTTGTGGTTATATCTTTGCAACTTTAAACACAATTAAATACAATGTAAATATACATTATGCTGGATAAATTGGTTGGAAGTTATATTTTGTACATTTTTACATGCATTTACTTCAAAGGAAAAAAAAACAACACCACATGCATGATGATTAAATAGACAATAAACCGAAAAATAAGGCAATGAGCTAAAGAGGAAGTCAATCACCGATTACACACCATTCCAGCCCGGGTGAGGAGTCGGTTTCTGAAATCGGACTGGTTGTGCGGCAAATGGGACACCTTTAAAGACATCCATGTAACGGAAGAGTCCTACTCCATGATTCTTCCCCTCAACCAATCCTCCCTCTGTGTATACAACTCCTATCTATAGCACACACAAAAAAACACACACACACACACACACACACTATTTTAACTTTACAATCCAGATGTATGTTTGTTGATGTATGTTTTTCTATTTCAGAGAATTCCCAAGCAATTATTTTTTGCCAAATGTAAAACAAGTCTATTTTTATTCAACATCATACACAAATCATCCTTAAACAAACCGAAACTCACCGAAGCTGCATGTGCAGCGCCCATAAAAAGGCCCAAAACAGCTAAAACTCCCAACACACCCATCTTCACTCACTAAACACAGCAAGTAAGCCTGAGGACCGTTCTTTTGCCTTATATATATATATATATATATATATATATATAT
>JAAIIK010000098.1:1493314-1504068 GCA_014706435.1 Silurus glanis
TGTGTGTGTGTGTGTGTGTGTGTGTGTGTGTGTGTGTGTGTGTGTGTTGATGCCTAACCAATCAATCATGCTGTAATATAACCAATAAAAATAAACCACTTCCTAAATGTAGTAATAACAGGATAATAAATTCGGTGTACACTCTTTAATTCTGCACTATTTTTACTGTCGTTTCAGAGTACATACTGCTCTACCATGATCCAGCATGCTGAAGGCATAAACCGCTCCATACAGGTCGTGAACCTCGACCCAGCCGCAGAGCATTTTAATTATCCGGTCATGGCAGGTGAGAGCGATCAGTAGGTTCCTGAAGTCTAGTCATTAACTAACGATGTGAATCAAGTTTGATCACGTACACATATACGCAATATATATTTTATCTGTGTTTGTGTTTTAAAGCAGTGGTCCCCAAACCTTTTTGCGCCACCGACCGGTTTAATGTCAGACAATATTTTCACGGACTGGCCTTTAGGGGGTGTCGCATAAATACAACAAAATAAAATGATACGAGTATTTTCTAAATATAATAATAAACGTTAATCCACTGTGTTGTTTTTTGTTTATTTTGCTCGCTTGGGTGTTTGAATTTAGCGGTAATATATTATGTGTTAGCGGCCGGAGCAGCTTCTTTAAGAAGGTAGTGGATGGAGGTAAGACGTGTGACCGAGGCATCATGACATCTATCAAGAATATGAGTCATAGACAGATGTGGTGGAGAGAATCCCGTAAATATCCAAAATAAAACATCGTTCAGAATCAGATCATGAATAAAACAGAATAATGTAAGTTATTTATTCTTTCTGTGCGGCCCGGTACCTATTGTCCCGGGGAGGGGGGGGGTTTGGGACCACTGTTTTAAATGACATGGATTCATGGCTTAGAGGCTTCAATACCCTTGACCTAAAATGTCTAATCATCAGCAAATTACAGGAGTGCCAATAATTCTGTCAGGTGTCAGTTTTTGTCCAGTGTAATTTTTCCAAACAAACTTTCAATTTCACGTTCCTGAAAATAACAGATATCCGAGAGTTGATCCAGGTGGACGACGTGATGGAGGATGACTCGCTGAGGTTCGGCCCGAATGGAGGCTTGGTTTTCTGCATGGAATACTTCGCTAGTAATTTTGATTGGCTGGAGGAAACTCTTGGGCATGTTGAGGATGACTACATACTTTTCGACTGCCCAGGTTATTAACTTATCACCTTTTAAGAGCATTATAGAGGTAATGATGAAGGTAGTCATTATACATGAAGAAGGTAATATAGACAAATAGAGGTAAAAGAACACCAATTTAAACCATAAAAAAGAATAAATGTCCAGGCTACTGGTCCGAAAGTACGTTATTCACATGTTGGTGTTTATTTTGTAGGTCAGATCGAGCTGTACACTCATCTTCCTGTGATGAAGCAGTTAGTCGAGCAGCTCCAGCAGTGGGAGTTTCGTGTGTGTGGCGTCTTTTTGGTTGATTCTCAGTTTATGGTGGAGACCTTCAAGGTAATGCAGTTGAACTCTTGAGAGTGTGTTCATTCTCAACTTGGCATGATCTTCATCACAGACGATCTGTGAATTCTAAATACTCTGTTTTCCAGTTCATTTCTGGTGTCATGGCAGCTTTGAGTGCGATGGTGTCACTAGAAATACCTCAGGTCAACATCATGACCAAAATGGACCTGCTGAGTCCTAAAGCTAAGAAGGAGATTGAGAAGTAAGTGTTATCTATAAATACTTGACACGACGCAGCCTCTTATTATATGTGGAATATGTCGTGCAAAAAGAAAAAGGTGACGTGTTGTACATTAACTGCAGGTATCTGGATCCAGATATGTATTCGATGATGGGGGACAGCTCTGTAATGCTGAGGAGCAAAAAATTCATGAAACTCACCAAAGC
The DNA here is from genome assembly GCA_014706435.1 of Silurus glanis. NCBI lineage: Eukaryota > Metazoa > Chordata > Actinopteri > Siluriformes > Siluridae > Silurus > Silurus glanis. The sequence continues at coordinate 1,495,205 of JAAIIK010000098.1, forward strand.
AATCTGTGGTTTGGTAAGTCGGCTCTTACAAAGTAGGAATAAGTAGCGATTTAAAGACTCATAAATGTATATAAATGTATCACAGTGATATACTTGATATACATTCACATATATATGTGTATAAATTGATTACCATTTTACAAATGTGATTTATTTATTTATTTTTTGTATCGTATTTGATACTTTGGGCATTTATGGCAATTTACTGATCACAACAATGTTTATTTTATAACAAAAAAACAAAGACTGATTATTGTATTTGGAACGTCCACTCCTCCTCCTCATCATCCTCATCTTCCCCTAACTGCTTCATCCATGAGCACACCGATGACCATTTCGACACTGTAGTTTTGACATCTAAAAATAGATGAGTTTCTTCTCTGAATTGGCTACAACATTAGACTGGACGCACAGAAATCACGTATTTCATTTCCACGAGTATGGAATCAGTTAAAAGTGATTTTAAGATTTAGCTTTTAATTAGTTTAATTAAAAGTAAAATGTTACATTAGACATTGTAACAGGAATAATGCAGATCGCATCATGAAATGCAATACATTGATGACTAAGCAAAATTATTATATACCCGCTGTATCATATTTTCAACACGATTTTATTATAACATTCTTAAGAAAATATAAATGTATTATTAGTTGGTTTAAAAAAATTCATATTAAAAATATTAAACTTTATTTTTAACACAGCTTTTTAAAAAAAATCTCAGTTAAAAGTCAGTTCATGCAGGCAGCCATATTGGAAAAGCCTGCTATTGACTGCAGAGCATAGATACATCCAATAGGGGGCAGAAGACAAGTCTCAGATAGTCCTGTTAATGCAGGTGATGCAGAGGTCTCAGAAACTAATGTATAAAATATATGTTTGGCGTTATAGGGTTTCTTCTTTTTCTTTCGGCTGCTCCCATTAGGGGTCGCCACAGCGGATCATCCGTCTCCATACCACCCTGTCCTCTACATCTGCCTCTTTTACACCAACTACCTGCATGTCTTCTCTCACCACATCCATGAACCTCCTTCTTGGTTTTCCTCTTTTCCTCCTACCTGGTGGCTCCATCCTCAGCATTCTCCTACCAATATACCCCATGTCCCTCCTCTGCACATGTCCAAACCATCTCAATCTCGCCTCCCTCACCTTGTCACCAAAACGTCCAACATGCGCTGTCCCTCTAATAAACTCATTTCTAATCTTGTCCATCCTCGTCACTCCCAACGAAAACCTTAACATCTTCAGCTCTGCTACCTCCAGCTCTGCCTCCTGCCTTTTACTCAATGCCACTGTCTCTAAACCATACAACATCGCAGGTCTCACCACAGTCCTATAAACTTTTCCTTTCATTCTTGCAGATACTCTACTATCACAAATCACTCCTGTCACTCTTCTCCACCCACTCCACCCTGCCTGCACTCTTTTCTTTACTTCCCTAACACACTCTCCATTACTTTGCACTGTTGACCCCAGGTACCTGAACTCCTCCACCTTCTCCACCTCTTCTCCCTGCAACCGCACCACTCCACTTCCCTCACTCTCATTCACACACATGTACTCTGTCTTACTCCTACTGACTTTCATTCCCCTTCTCTCCAGCGTGTACCTCCACCTCTCCAGGCTCTTCTCAACCTGCTCACTACTCTCACCACAAATCACAATATCATCCGCAAACATCATAGTCCAGGGAGACTCCTGTCTGACCTCGTCCGTCAACCTGTCCATCACCACTGCAAACAGGAAAGGGCTCAGGGCCGATCCTTGATGCAGTCCAACCTTCACCTTGAACCAGTCTGTCGTTCCTACCGCACACTTCACTGCTGTCACACTGTCCTCATACATGTCCTGCACCACCCTCACATACTTCTCTGACACACCTGACTTCCTCATACAATACCACAACTCCTCTCTTGGCACTCTGTCGTACGCTTTCTCTAAATCCACAAATACACAATGCAGCTCCTTCTGTCCTTCTCTATACTTCTCCATCAACGTTCTCAAAGCAAATAAGGCATCTGTGGTGCTCTTCCTCGGCATGAAACCATACTGTTGCTCACAGATGGTCACCTCTTCTCTCAGCCTGGCTTCCACTACTCTTTCCCATAACTTCATGGTGTGACTGATCAACTTAATTCCCCTGTAGTTACTGCAGGTCTGCACATCTCCCTTATTCTTAAAGATCGGTACCAGCACACTCCTTCTCCATTCCTCAGGCATCCTCTCACCTTCCAAAATCTTGTTAAACAATCTGGTTAAAAACTCCACTGCCATCTCTCCTAAACATCTCCATGCTTCTACCGGTATGTCATCTGGTCCAACCGACTTTCCACTCTTCATCCTCTTAATCGCTGCTCTCACTTCCTCCTTACTAATCCTATCCACTTCCTGCTTTACCAACTCCACATCATCCAACCTTCTCTCTCTCTCATTTTCCTCGTTCATCAGCTGCTCAAAATACTCCCTCCATCTTCTCAACACACTCTCCTCACTAGTCAACACATTTCCATCTCCATCCTTTATTGCTCTAACTTGCAACACATCCTTCCCAGCTCGATCTCTCTGCCTGGCCAATCGGTACAAATCCTTTTCTCCTTCCTTAGTGTTCAACCTCTCATACAGCTCCTCGTATGCCTTTTCCTTGGCTTTCGCCACATCCCTCTTTACCTGCTGCCGCATCTCCTTGTACTCCTGCCTACTTTTCTCATCACCCTGTCGATCCCACTTCTGTTTTGTTAACCTCTTTTCTCTTATGCTCTCCTGCACTTCCACATTCCACCACCACGTCTCTTTCTCTTCCTTTCTATTTCCAGATGTCATACCAAGTATCTTTCTAGCTGCCTCCCTCATCACTCCTGCAGTAGTTTCCCAATCATCCAGCACCTTTTCACCCCCACAAAGCCCCTGTCTGACCTCTTCCCTGAACCTCACACTACAGTCTTCCTCCTTCAGTTTCCACCATCTTATTCTTCTTTCAGTCCTTACTCTCCTCCTCTTCTTCTTCGCCTCCAAAACCATCCTACAGACCACCATCCGATGCTGTCTAGCTACACTGTCCCCTGCCAACACCTTACAGTCTCCAATCTCCTTCAGGTTGCATCTCCTACATAGAACATAGTCCACCTGTGTGCACCTTCCTCCACTCTTATAGGTCACCCTATGATCCTCCTTCTTCTTAAAATACGTATTCACCACTGCCATTTCCATCCTTTTAGCAAAATCTACCACCATCTGCCCTTCCACATTTCTCTCCTTTAGGCCATACCTACCCATCACCTCCTCATCACCTCTGTTCCCTTCACCTACATGTCCATTAAAGTCTGCCCCAATCACCAATCGTTCATTTCTAGGTACACCATCTACCACTTCATCTAATTCACTCCAGAATCTTTCCTTCTCCTCCATCTCACAGCCGACTTGTGGAGCATAGGCACTGATGACATTTATCATCATCCCTTCAACTTCCACCTTCACGATCAACACCCTATCAGAAACTCTCTTCACCTCCACTACACTCTTACTGTACTCTTCCTTCAGAATCACCCCTACACCATTTCTCTTTCCATCCACACCATAATAGAACAGTTTAAACCCACCTCCAATGTTTCTGGCCTTACTCCCTTTCCACTTGGTCTCCTGAACACACAACATATCTACCTTTCTCCTCTCCATCATATCAGCTAACTCTCTCCCTTTACCAGTCATAGTGCCAACATTTAAAGTACCAACCCGAACCTCCACTCTCCTACACTTCTCCATTCCCTGCCGTCTCTGTAGACGTCTTCCTCCTCTCCTTCTCCTCCTTCGGCCAACAGTAGCCCAATTTCCACCGGTACCCTGTTGGCTAACGATACCTGTGGCGGTCGTTGTTAACCCGGGCCTCGACCGATCCGGTATGAAATTCTTAATCGTGACCCGCATATTTGATTTGGCACATGTTTTACGCTGGATGCCCTTCCTAACGCAACCCTCCCCATTTATCCGGGCTTGGGACCGGCACTAAGAGTGCACTGGCTTGTGCAACCCTAATGGCTGGGTTTTTGGCGTTATAGGGTTTAAACAGCAGAAAAAAAATCAATGGTGCACCCCTGCCCACTCTACAGGACTTGTATCATGCAAGAACCAAAAAAAAAAAAAGGCAGGAGAAATCACTAATGACCCTTCATACCCTGGACACAACTTCTTTCAACTCCTCCCTTCTATAGAACTTTGTTCAGCAAAACGGCCAGACACAGGAACAGTTTATTTCCCCACGCAATCAGCCTCATTAACAACTGACCCTAATTATATGCCCTGCTTCATATCTATAAGTACTGCATTATCACTTCATCCCCATATGTTACACACACTGTTACTGCTGTATATCATATGTGACCCACAATACTGCTATTTGCACTACATTCACTCTCACACTGTATGTATATTGATGATCTGTCATATAAATATATCTTGTATTATATTATTATAGCATAGTTATATATCTATATATTTTTTTTGTTAGATTGATGACTACAGCATGGTGCGTTTCCTGCCCTTTGATCGCACTGATGATGAAGGCATCAGCATTGTGCTCCAGCACATTGACTTCTCCATACAGTACGGCGAGGACCTGGAGTTTAAGGAGCCCAAGGTAGGTACATTTCGAGTCATATAGAGCTGTGTGGAATGTGATCAGCCCAAAGGTATATAAAAAAAATAATAAAATCTTGTAAATCCTAATCTAACACAGTCGAGTAAGTTTATTGAGATCAGGACGTGCTGTGACCCTCAGAAATCTGCTGACGACTGGATATAGAAATAAAATAAAATAAATACAGAAGTATGAAGCAGGGCAGAAACCAGAAATGAATTTCCAAAATACACAAAAATAAAATGACACAAAATAGACTCATGACACTCATGCTGCATTATGGGAATTCCTAGGTCAGTGGGGTATACATTTATTTTATTATTTATATATATATATATATATATATATATATTACAGTGGAACCTCGGGTTACGATTTTAATTCGTTCCGGTACTTTATTCGTAACCTGAAAAGTTCGTATCCCGATACGAATTTCCCCATAAGAATGAACAGAAACTTCGGTAATTCGTTCTGGACAACCAAAAATATTACTTTAAAAATAAAAATAAAGCCAACATTCACTAATATTATTTACTTTTAAAATGTTATATTGAAATCATACCATATAAAAACATATAAAAGAGGAAAACATTATCTTTACTGGGTACTTTACCTTTGAGAAGACTCGCTGCTGGCATGATGGAGACGATGTTTGTAAAAGGGGGAGGAGGAAGAGTTATTGTTTGGAAGGAGAATCTTATTATATTATATATTATATTATAGAATATTAATGAATATTAACGAAATAAAGACACAGTGTTAACACGAACGCTGAGACAATGCTCTACAAAGGACGCTAACTGATGCGACGAGCTGCGTGGGAGAGCGTGGGTGGCGATACGAAAAGAACCAACTTGCCTGCGATTTTTTTTTTTTTTTGGTGCGCGACGTTCGTATCCCGAAATTTTGTTCGTAACCAGGGGCAAAAATTTTGATGAACTGCGATTCGTAACGTATTCGTAATGTTCGTAACCCGAGGTTCCACTGTGTATATATAATATTAGTGTGTGTATAGCCTGATTATTTTTTTTTTTTTTTACATAATAAATAATCTATAATATGGTCATTATTTCACCAAATTATTATGACTCTTATCGTTTCTAGGAGCTTGATGAGGAACCTGGCAACCAAAATTATGATGAGTTTTTCCAAGACCGAGTGGATTCCTAAACCCCAGGTGTGCACGGCCACCAGAGAGCCTGGATGTAAAGCGAGAATGCTCAAGAATTATATTGTTTTTATGTCTGTCTGTATAATTATCTAACCTATTATGCTCTTTGCTCATGTATTGGTTATAGACATAACGTACGACATTCTATAAGTTGTAATGTAAAATATTTTTTCAATAAAATCTTTTGGAAAAACAATACACAATGTGTGATAAATCAGAACTAGTTTTGACTCCCGGGTCATGATGAGAATTATTTGTATCTGCTTGTGCACCACTTTGATCAGGTCCTATCATTTGGGTTCAGGTGGATCCAGAGGCTACTCTGGGAACATGGGGTTTGAAATGGGAATAATATACATTTTGTTTGGGATGGTAATTTATCACATAGGATTGTGCACATTGTATTTACAGTATGTACAGTATTCTGAATTTGATCATATTTATCTGTGATTCACAAACCTCATCTTAAGAGCTAGTAGAAAACATATACATAAGATCTTCTGGGTTTTCTGACATGAACAAGCCTTCGAGACAGAGGCATTTACACTTTCAAAACATGGCAAAATTATTGGCACTGTCAAAGAAATTAAATGCAGTGTCAGCAGTTGTCAGGAAGCAGACATGTACATGAATTGTAGGGTTCATGTGTGTGTACATGTCTTGCTCAAGATATTTCCAACCCCCAGCTCTCATGATCATTAGTATCAATAAAAGCAAAATAGCAATACATATCAATACTATCAATAAGCAAAAGACTGTTTAATTTGTTAGAAATAACTCCAAATTGTTTCTTTTGTCTGTGGTGAAAATACAGTAAAGCTCAAAAAACCTAGGAATACATAGAAAGATATATAATCATAATGTCATATAATCATAATATGTTAATTTGTTAAAAACCACCTTAATCTACAGTCTCTTAAGATAAATTTCCACTTATATATACAATCATCATATACATAGAAACACTATATTATTATTATTGGTTTTTTACCTCCTTAATACACCTTAACATGCATTTCTCAGATTCCCTCCCACACTTTTGTAAATAGTAACAAAGATTTATTTATTATTTTTTTTTATTGTATCCTCTTTCTCATTGTGATCTGTGAACTGACTTCTGTAACATTACAATTTCCCTTTGGGATAAATAAAGTTATCTATCTATCTATCTATCTATCTATCTATCTATCTATCTATCTATCTATCTGTCTGTCTGTCTGTCTGTCTGTCTGTCTGTCTGTCTGTCTGTCTGTCTGTCTGTCTGTCTGTCTGTCTGTCTGTCTGTCTGTCTGTCTGTTAGTTATTGTGTCAAGACGTTGCTGCCCCCTTCAGGACAACACGAGTAACAGCACAGGAATTTACACCTCGGCTAGTTCCGGTATCGCTGTGTTGGGTGGGACAGCGGAAGCGGTATTTTTTTCACTGCTCTGACATTAACCGAATTCTTTCCAAAACCAAAAAACTTTTTAAAAATGCCGGTAAGTAAAGTCGTCTCTTAGTCATTTCATATAAGCGACAGAAGACGTGTTTTTAAACGCTTTTAACGAGCGTATAGCAGCCTGTAGCTAGCGAGCTTACTGAATTAGCCAGTTCAGCTAGCCGTCTTATCCACCTCCCAGATTTATTTATCTTTAATCTCACTGGATTCTAAAACTGTGGAATTTGTTTATACAGTGGTTTACTCTTTAAAACAATCGAGGTGCATGTTTTTAATGCAGTGTCTCAAAAGCCCAGTTGCTGTAAAGCTTGTTTTTATTATTGGGGTTTGCAAATATGAATGACTAAAATCGATATCAATCCAAAGACATGAACATTGCATTCATCTTTCTGATGCATTGGTTTTGTGAATGATTTGCAGGCTTATCATTCGAGTCTGATGGATGATGACACCAAAATGGTGGGGAATATGGCACTGTTGCCCCTCAGAACTCAGTTTAAAGGACCTGCTGCGAAAGAAAGTAAGATATCTTTACCTATATTTCTGAACCTGTGTATATTATGGAGATTGTGTAGATGTTTTTTTTAGAAGAGCTGCACATTTCTTCCTTAAATGGTCTTCAACCTCGCTTGATTCGTGAGCCGTGCGTAAAGTTCCTGCTTCCTGTTTTTTGCTCTTTCCTCTTTCAGCTAGAGACACCGACATCATTGACGAAGCCATCTACTACTTTAAAGCCAACGTGTTCTTCAAGAATTATGAAATTAAGGTACAAATGAGACACTGGAAGCGAGAGAGAGATCAAGGGGGGAAAAAAATGCACACATGCCTCAACCTGCATTTCTGTCTCCATTGGCTCTGGCAGCACTTTTCTTTTTCATCTCGCGCATATTCTTACTTTTTTTCTTTTTTTCAGAACGAGGCAGACCGAACGTTGATCTACGTCACTCTGTACATCTCCGAATGCCTCAAGAAGCTGCAGAAGGTGAGTCGGGTGTCGGCAAGGAGCAGGACAAGGAGATTTGCTCTTGCAGGAAATATTCAAGGGTGTTATTTCAGTGTTGAAGATATTAAATAAGCTTCAGCCCTTTGTGATTTGTAGAATTCTATTCATAGGTCAGCATAGTTTTCCATTAAAGTAGTCTTCAGCATCTTCTAGTGCAACGTGTTGAACTCATCTTTGCGTTCGCTCCACAGTGCAGCTCAAAAGGCCAAGGAGAGAAGGAAATGTACACACTTGGAATCACCAACTTCCCTATCCCTGGAGAGCCAGGATTCCCTCTCAATGCTATGTATCTTAAACCTACCAACAAGCAGGAAGAAGGTACGCCACACAACGCTTTTGTCTTATTCATTGTTTATTTCTGTTGTTTTATGGAGCTCTTTGGTTTAGAAGGAAGATTGTTTTGTTTCACTGTGGTCTGTACTGCATATGGTTAAAATGACCAGAAAGCCACTTAAACTGAACAAGAAAATACTAAACAAATGTGTAAATTCTGACCCTGAAATATTGTTGTAGTTACTACAGTAAATGTTTAATAACATTTCTGTTGATTCACATACATCCGATCATGGAATTATTTTATATATATATATATATATATATATATATATATATATATATATAT
>JAAIIK010000098.1:1510999-1526340 GCA_014706435.1 Silurus glanis
TTTAATAAATAAAATCACACTTAAAAATGACAGCATATGTAAATAATAATAATAATATTAATAATAATAATAATAATATATGATTGTGTAAAAAAATCACATTTGAATATTTAATTGTGTGATTTTCTGTGTATTTTTTTTAAATTTACATACTAATCTTATCACCCTATATATATATTATATATTAATTATTATATTATATCATATAATATATATCATTTAAAAAAAAAAGATTGTTTTGAAGAGAAGAATTAAAAATGTACATAAAGTTGACTGTAAAAGAAACCTGTGCCAGATCTAGCTGTACCTATCCCCATGACAATCCCTGTGGTGTCAAAACTAATTCAGCATGCTCATATCTCTTTATCTGTACTCGTGGTGTGTCGGAATGATTGCAGACTCTTTGTGTTCGGAGGTAATCTTATAACTTGTTTTATCAGTGTCACAGCTTGTAGTGGGTGAGTGTCGTATCACCAGTGTCCAAATATAACCGCATTCCTCTAGAAACAGGCTACAGGTGTTTCTCAAACTTCCCACTAATTCTGAGTGAATGACTGCAGTCAGTCCCCAAAAATGACCTACAAAGCTAAACAATTGAAGGTTCACAAGCCTGAAGTTTCAAGTCAAAGTTTGTCTCTGTGTTGCACAGATTTCACCTCATGACCTTCAATACAATTTCAATGTATTTTTTATTGCGCTTTTAACAATGGCCATTGTCTCAAAGCAGCTTTACACAGATAATGTGGTGAGAAAGAATTAATAAGTTCTATATAAGCGTAGGTTTGTCCCTAATGAGCGACCCTGTGGTGACTGTGGAAAGGAAAAACTTCTTGAGATGGCATAAGGAAGAAAGAAACCTTGAGAGGAACCAGACTCAAGAGGAAACCTCATCCTCATCCTCATCTGGGTTGCACCGATGTTGAGGTGCAGCGACAGTGATCAAATGCAAACTGTAGTCCAGAGTCAAATCCATCCTCAAAGCTCCTGTGTTACTCCGTATTTTCATGGATCCCCAGGTTGTTGATGACCTTCAACCTGATTCCCAGGTTGTTGATGAATGCTCCATCTCAAACCAATTAACCTACTGATTTATGACTACGTTGTCATTTTGCCCTTGTGTAACTCTTTCAATAATTAATCAAATAAAATGCATATTAAATCAGTCAAGAATCGTGTGAGCCCTTTTCCGAGAAACAATTTGCTGATAGGCCACATTTTAATCTTAAATGGATTTTTTTTTTCCCCTGATGATTTAATTTCTATAAAATGTATGCTTTACTTTTAATATGTACAATTTAATGATGTATATTATTACACTATCACAATATATTAAAGACCATTTTGGGCTAGGCTGAACATCCTGAGCGAAGGAATCCATGGTGTCTGGAACACACACAGGGTTGATATTGTGGGGGAGATCCTGTGACTGTACATGTGATGGTGATCGACTTTAGATCGAGAGGAAAGATCTCAAATCATCATTGTGGGTTTATTGAGACGCTGTCACATTTTACAAAGCGGTTCATGACGGGAATAAATAATTACAATGATTTCACTGAATTAGAAAGATTATATTTTATGTGCATTTATAATATATTATTACTTATTGTCTTTTATGAGTGTTGTGATTTATGGTGAGTCACAGTCACATGATGTATACATTTTGATGATATTAAAGTCAACATAATCCTGGAATGTCATATTAGTGATAATATTATATTAGTATGCATGTATTAATCTATTTATTCATTTTCTAAAGATTTTCAATGTGAAATAAATGCATATTTTACTCATAAACCAAAACTTTTTTATTATGGGACTATTTTATCATTATATTACTTATTCTTTAATAAATCGCAGATTTTTCTTTTCATTCATTAATATTTACAGCACGTTTTCTCGCCGACATTGTGTCACGACGTCGACGTCATGAGACCGGGGAGATCAGCTGATCCAATCACAGCCGACTGACGTAGCAGGAGCTACGATCTTATTGGACGGCTGCTACTTCTATACCGCGCGGCTTCATTCTAGAACAGTCGACACGTGACCACCAATTGAGCGCGTTGATCTTCACCGCTCAGATTAGCCGCGGTTCAGTCGGTCCGCCATATTGAGAAGGGCAAAAGAGTTTTATTTGGGGGAAACAATTCACGTCATAGTATAAGATTGAAATCGTTTTGATGTTCACCTGATGAACGTTTAATCAAGATTTGATTTCTGAAAAAAAAAAAAAATACTGGAATGGACAATTGTAAAATTGAAGAAATGTATTTGTATAGATACCAAACAACATGCTAATCATGGTCTATATTCTCTTATAAAGAATTACACCTGTGAAAAGTGATTTCCTACTGTCTACTGACTTTTATATACACATTTAACACAAAGTGTTGACTTTTTAAAAGTTAAAATAAATAAATATTCATTTATAAAGCTCTAGATTTCAACATAAGTCTATTAGACCAGCTTGAAGATCTGCCCTTTCCAACATGGTGGCGCCGTGCTCGCGTTTATCCTCCTTTTTTCCTTGGATGTTTGAGTAATTCTGGGATCAAGGCGTCATTTTAAAGCTTTCCCGGTTCACATCGTTTCTTTTTTTTTTCAACGTGTTGCACAAACATCCTATTCTACATTCCACATGGCGCCGGTACTCTTGTTGCTTCACAGGAATCAAGACGCACGAGCGTCTTATTCGTACGTAGCACGCACGATTTCCGGGTTGTTTTCAGCCAATCAGAGGAGTCCAGGACTTCCGGGTCGTGTACAGCCAATCAAAGGCTTCCACATGCGGACACAGAAGCGGAGCTCATATGCGGCTCATTCGACCAGCGGACACAGAGGCAGGGGATTGAGAGCTACTCAGGGGTTCATGTTCTAAGCCGGGTTTTCATTGTATTAAGGAATGAGCTGAAGAGATATTATTAATGACGGCCGCTCAGGATATATTAGTTTGAAGCGCCAGACACCGGTTCGGCTCAAAACGTTATTTAGGGTTGCGGTGAAGTAACGTTAGCTTAGCATAAATCTTAGCTCGGATACACTCCCCGGCGCTGTGCTAATTCAGTCCTTAGTTATCGACTTCCTTAAGATCTGAACGTGTTGCCTGTGTGCGTCTTTACGGAGGAACTGAAAGAACAGTAACGGCTCCCGGTGTGTGTGTGTGCGCGCGCGCAGGTCTCACACAGACCATCCCGTCCATCATGGAGAACGCTCACACTAAAACGGTGGAGGAGGTCTACAGTTATTTCAGCGTGAATGAAAGTACCGGACTGGGCCTCGATGAAGTCAAACGCCAGCGAGAGAAATGGGGACCGAACGGTGAGTAAAAACCGGCGGATCAGACCGCTCAGCGTTCCCGGCTCATTTTCCTAGCGGAGCCAGATCACGCAAATTAGCGCTGTCACGTTTCTAAGTGCACTACGTGGTGTTCCGTGCTTGTTTTTGGGGCTGATGTGAAGGTAAATGTGCTTTAGAATGAGTGGAGTGTGTGTTATCTGGCGGTTTTGCGTTGGAAACGTGCCCAGGCCTCGCAGCGAAGCCACCGGCAACCGTTACAAATGAAATCGGATGACGTCATAGCGTACTCAGAACACCCCCCCCCCCCCCAAGCCGGTGTCTGTTCAACACCGCGGTGTCAAGCAGTGTTTTCAATTCGCAATGCTGCCTTCATTAAATCTCGCGTTGTTTAAAAAAAGTCACATTTGACCACCTTTTGTGCTTTAAGTTGCTAAATAACAATTTAAACATATATTCTATTGCTAAAATGTTAGAATGGGTTATTTTCATGCCTCTTAACCTCTTTCTTTATTCTTTTGTATGTGGTGGCAATTCTTGCTGGTTCTACAGAGCTGCCTGCAGAAGAAGGTAACTTTTGGTTTTTTTCCACTCCTCTCTCTTCATATGCATATCTGCACCCATTCCGCTGCCTATTCATATGCGTTTTACTTTTGTTTCACAGGCAAGTCGTTGTGGGTGCTGGTGATCGAGCAGTTTGAGGATCTCCTAGTCAGGATTCTTCTTCTGGCAGCGTGTATATCGTTTGTAAGTACCGTGTTGACCTCGTTGATTAAAACGCAATGGAGTCGGGGTCACGGTTGGAGTCGGAGTGGTTGGGCAGGGACAAGCGAAAAAAACTTGAAAGATATGTTGGGATTTAGTTTTTGCGATTGCTAGGTGTGAACTACATTTGTCTTGCTTGCACAAGTTAGGAATACAACGCTTCAGGGGTGTGCTGTTAGCAAAATCAGCAACAGTGTGTTGCGATGCGACCCCCTTGCTGCCAACCTGAATTATTTTTCTTTTTATGTTTGTTTCTCTCTAAGTGTATTTTTGCTTCGAGGATGTTGATTGAGAAGTATAGAGAAGATCAGAAGGAGTGTGTTTCAGGATTTAGAGAAAGTGTACGACAGGGTGTAGAGAGGAGTTGTGGTATCGTATGAGAAAGTCCAGATAGCAGTGAAGTGTGCAGTAGGAACACCAGACTGGTTCAAGGTGGAGGTGGAACTGCATCAAGGATCGGCTCTGAGTCCTTTCCTGTTTGCAGTGATGTGGACAGGTTGATGGACAAGGTCAGACAGGAGTCTCCGTGGACTGCGATGTTTGTGGATGATATTGTGATTTGTGGTGAGAGTAGGGAGCAGGTGGAGGTATGCGCTGGAGAGAAGGGGAATGAAAGTCAGTAGAAGTAAGACTCTACATGTGTGTGAATGAGAGGGAGGGCAGTGGAGTGGTGTGATTGCAGGGAGAAGAGGTGGAGAAGGTGGAGAAGGTGGAGGAGTTCAACAGTGGGGTCAACAGTGTAAAGTAATAGTGTGTTAGAGAAGTAAAGAAAAGAGTGCAGGCAGGTTGGAGTGGGTGGAGAAGAGAGATAGCAGGAGTGATTTGTGATAAAGGAGTGTCTGCAAGAGTGAAAGGGAAAGTTTATAGGATTGTGGTGAGACCTGAGATGTTGTATGGATTAGAGACAGTGGCACTGAGTAAAAGACAGGAGGTGGAGCTGGAGGTAGCAGAGCTGAAGATGTTGGGAGTGACGAGGATGGACAGGATTAGAAATGAGTTTTTAAGAGAATGGTGAGGATGGAGCCACCAGGTAGGAGGAAAAGAGGAAGACCAAGGAGGAGGTTTATGGATGTGGTGAAGGAAGACATGCAGGTAGTTGGTTTGAAAGAGGCAGATGTAGAGAACAGGTGGGTATGGAGACGGATGATCCGCTGTGACCCCAGCCGGGAAAAAAAAGACGACATCTCTAAGCATTTGTTTCTCTTATGCAAAAATATTTGCGCATTACATTATTATTACTGATTTATAGTTTCAGTTGGTGACGTGGAAACAAATTATACAAATCTCTTTTATTACTAATGATATACCCACTATAAACTGTTGTTCTTACACCAGCTTAAATAAATTTTTCTTAACCCTCCCCTCTTGCTAGGAGTTAATAAATACAGCACATCATGTTACCGAGAAAGCGCAAAGTCCGCCGTCCTAAGGATTTTCCCATGTCAGGGAATGGTTTTTCCAATCTCTTGCATAAACGTTACAGTGAATTTCACCTGAGAATCATACAACAAACTAGCTTGTTCAAGTTTATGTGATATTCCTCGCTACTATAGAAATGCACGTTTGTGCACTTTTATGTAGAAGATAAAACAGGCATTACAGAAGTAATGCAGTTGTTTAGAATTAATCTCCTGACCAATCAGAAATTGAGCTGTACTGTGTTTAATGGACAAGCAAAGTAATAATGTGTTTATTTGTTAAGATGCTAAGTGATGAAGAGTCATGTGTCACAGTGTTAATGCAGACGCTTCGGCTTTGGTAAGTCACGTTGTTCGGAACGACGAGCATGGTGTGTTTTAACAGGGCTTGTACAGCTGTGAACAGCGTGGCTGGTTACAATCCCGTTCCTGTGTGTGTGTGTGACCTCGGTAACCTTACACTACCAGTTTCCTGTTGCGACCGCATTATCACTAAGAATGCTTTGAGCAGACAAGGACGTCAGATAGTCAGCAGGAGTGAGAGTGTAGCGTTTACCCTAGTAACCTTTCAGTCATCCCTTATTGGTCGGACCGTTGTACCAGAGCGCGCGAGCTGACGACAGCCTGGAATCCGAGCTGTAAATCACTGACTCACTCGTACTCTAGTGTTCCTTTCCCACTAGGTGCCTCGAGAGATTTTGCATCATACGGTCAGAAATATCATTACCTGCTACGATTACTAAAGGGTGCAAGACTGCAGTCCTCTTGAGAGCTCGGTTGGTCTTGTTTATTTATTTAAATTTTTTCCCCTGAATCGACACGTTGACGTGATGCCCAGGACGACATCGTTGCTTTTTCACAAAATCGTTCATGAAAGCACGTATTAAAATGCGAGTCATTTCCAGTAAACTCGCACAATCCCGCATAAATTAAGATGCTGCATTTATTAATTGTTTGCTGCTAATGGTGGATAATTAGTCCACCGATAATTAATGTTCATCAGGAATAAAATCGCCCAAAAACAGACGTGTAGATGCCAGCGTTAATGAGGCGCTAATCGTTACGGTGTTAAAGGCGCAACCTTAATTATTTAACGAATAACGTGCCTTTTATTGAGCAGAGTCAATTGAATGATTTATTAACGCCAATCGGGATCGCATCAGACTGATGATGTACTAAACCAGAAATACATCATTACGTAAAACTGTGCATAACATCAGATTTCGATTCGTAGATATGTTTTCGTGTGCATGTTTTTGTTTCTTTATATTTGCATAAATATTGTATGATTAATGAAGTTAATAGCTAAATTCAGCATGCTGCTTAGCTGGTGGTCTGAAGCATCCACGACTTTTTCGTGGTCCACGGCAAGCATGGTTTGAAATTCCTCTAAAGGAAATTAAAAACGCATTGCCTGGAAAGTCGAAAAAGGTTCTATTTTAATGCTTGTCTTGTCGTGCGCGAGAATAAATTTATGCATCCAGGAAATAGCCTCTGCTGTTTCTCAGCAACCGGCCCAGGATGTTGGTGTTTTGGGGCGTTTGATCTGCCTGTGTATGTTTGTGTGCTGTGATCATGGTTCGTCGGTTAAATACGAGCCTCTGTAGTGCAGGTAGATTTCACGAAACATACCACCTCTATTTTAACGAGTCATCGCGTAGGAAGTTATTACGGAGAGTGGAGGTGGATGATTAGGCTTGAGCTGCTTCACCGGATCTCCAAAAAACGCCCATCTGTTTCCAGTCCCGTATGCATAATGAACTGTAGCTTCTAGATACGTTGAAATTCTGCAGAGAGGCGAAGCTAGTACACTTGATGATAACCGAGCACAGTATTCTGCCAGAAGATGCATGAGGTCATCAAATTGTGTTATAATAATATTATATATAATATTATAATAATAATATTCTCTCAGGGTTTGTTCACGGCAAAAAAAATACACACCCTGTTTGATTCACTTCAGAATTTGGAATTACAATTGAATTTCACCAGCATTCATGGACCTCATGGTAAATTGTGGTGCAGCTGAGGATCGACGTGTCTTCAAGCCATACGCGGCATGTTCGCTTCTAACAGCGAGTTGGATCGTTTTGCCGCAGATTGCGTTCACAGATTGCGTCCACATAAAAAAAAATCTCCTCAGCTTCTTGCTATCTATTTCATTCCAAATATTCTAAGCAAGACAGTTTGCATCTTCAAAAATACACCTCCAGTTTCACTTCACGTCTCGACTTGGAAACAGATCTAAAGCACCTCGTCGAAACCAGTCGTTTCGCTCCTGTGTGTGTTTGATGTGTTCTCACCTGCCCAAAGAAACACCGAGGAATTAAGCACCTCAAAAAGAAAAGAAAGTAAAAGCCACTGTGATGATTTATCATTTGACACTTATCCAAGTATTCTTTCTTTTTCTCTTTAGGCACTGGCCTGGTTCGAAGAGGGTGAAGAAACCATCACGGCTTTTGTGGAGCCTTTTGTAATATTGTTAATTCTTATAGCCAATGCCATCGTCGGTGTTTGGCAGGTAAGTTCACCTTTTTTTTTTTTTTTTTTTTTTGCACTTAATAATTGTGGCATATTGAAAATACAGCAAATGCGATGCCATAGGGAGTTTTTGCGTTTCATAAAAGCAGCATATTTTCAATTGCGGTTTAAAGCCAGACACTCGGATTATATACAGGAGGCGTTAAGGATTGTGCGATCTGCTTTTTTGGTAGCTTTAACAATGGGCTCTGTTAGTTTTAGGGTATGTAAATGTACTTTCTGAGGTAATGTCCCTGATGGTCTAGTGGTCAGGATGCGGCACTCTCAACGCTGCGGCCCGGGTTCGATCCCCGGTCAAGGAACCAACCCCAGCCATTAGGGTTGCACAAGCCTTAGTGCCGGTCCCAAGCCCGGATAAATGGGGAGGGTTGCGTTAGGAAAGGTATCCAGCGTAAAAACATGTGCCAAATCAAACATGCGGATGGTCCGCTGTGGCGACCCCTAACGGGAGAAGCCGAAAGAAAGAAATGTACTTTCTGAGGTAAAAAATTTTGATGCCACAAAAATCCCTGTGAATTCACTGTTATAAATGATACCATATATCAGGACCAGCATGTTATAAACCGTAAATTTGCATTACACAGAATTTATTACTGACAAATTAGGAGACCTCGCTCGACAAATCACCAGACTCAATACGCAGCTTTTATAATTAGTTTTCAAACCGCTGTTCTTTTTTGTTTAAGTCTGGATTTTTGGTTTTGCATTGCTTCTGTGAACAATTTAGTGGTTCACAGAATCGTCTTTGCTATGCAGTGAATGTAGTGAGCCTGCTTTTGTTTGTCGGTTCCCTTTTTCTTCAATGAGATTGCCCTTGTTGTGAAATGAAAGCACATGGTGATCTCGTTTCTGCTCGTCTTAAGATAGCCCAGCCTTCCCAGCGTAGCGCCGAGGGCTTTTCTTTCTTTCTTTCTTTCTTTCTCCCTTTCTCCCTTTCTCCCTTTCCACTACCTTTTAATCGCCATGAAACCAGTGTCCCAGTTTCAGTGGTTTTATTTTGGTCACTGGGCTCATGCGAGAAACTTAACCCTGTGAATTGCAATGTGGCGGTGAGAAAACGATGTGCCGTAGCTCAGGGCGTTCGTTCTTTTATACACCAGTGAGATTCTTAGGAGAATCTTTGTTTTGTTTTGTTTTTGGCTATGTACATTTTTTTTTTCTTTCCGTTCCTCTTCCTCACGCTATCAATAAACAGTGCAGCAATTGAGCAGTTTCATGGGTGCTAAAGCGACAAATCCGATCCATTGTCTCAAGTGATTCTTTTTGGATCTTACCGTTGGAACAAGCAGCTTTTATTTAATAAATGTTGGTTAATTGTTTTGCATATGGAACAATTGTCGTCTCATCTGGGAAGGAGCGGAGTGTACAGGCAGCTCACTATTACATTTCTTGTCGCAAAAGAAAAATTGCTGAAGAAAGACACACTACAAGTGAGGAAATAGTTGCTTGCTAGTTGGAAAGAGGTTAAAGTCTTTAAGGTGTGTTCTTGGCCCGGGGACCACTCATGGGATTTACCAGCTAATTATCTTCAGTCCCTCTACGGGCACCTCTTCAGTCATCAGCGTCGTCCAGGGTACACACCTGCCCCAGCGAACGCGCTGCAGTTTACACACCCATTAAACATCCAGAGTAAATAACCGAGGCGGTTTCTCAGCAACAATCCCAGGGAGCGACCACTAAGGGACAAAGTCGATATTTTTATATTCATATTTTCTATTTGCCGTGTGTATTCGGAGCCCGAGTTTCTGCATAGTCGCAGAATAAAGGATCCCTCAGCATAAAGCTTATGTGGTTTTAACAACACAGTCGGCAGAAAGGTCTCTGTCGTAAACCAACTTCCTAAAGACATTCGAGAGGAACCGAGATTTGGCAAAAAAAAAAAAAAAAAAAGGAGAAACTGGTAACCTCTTCTGGCTGACACAATACTCATGATTCAGAGAAAAGTGTATATCATTATCTTGCTTATATCTTGGATCAGTGTATCTTCTTTCATGTGCATTTGCTGCTACGATGAGTGTCTGAGTTGATATGCAAAAAGAAATAGTAAAAAAAAAAAAGGTTGTTTTGTGAAATGATTGGAAATAATTTCTAGGCGTTTGGGGAAAAGCTCCTGTTGTTCATGGCTTTGGTATTTAACAGAATGTAACGAATGATTAAATTAAACCGCCCCCCCCCCCCCCAAAAAAAAAAAAAAAAAAGTTTGATTTTGGGTTGAAATCGTATCTGCATGTGCACTTTGACATCCAGGAGGAAGAGTTCCTATAATTCCTTTGATTGACTGGTGCACCTCGTCCCCAGCAGTGTCTCTCGCTTTACTTAAGGTTAATATATAACCATTTTTGCCGCCTTGCGTTTGTTGGCATCGATCGTAAACAAGACCCAGATCTGCGATGGCGGTGGTGTAAAAGCATCTCAAAGTAATTCGCAGTGAGATAAGCACTTGCTGATCCTACTCTCCATTTCATTGGCTCGGCCACCACACCCAAAACGTTTTGATCCTGAACCGTACCACATGTAACCTGTTCTTTGTCAGTGCCAGTGTGCTTATTTTGTTTTAATTACGTTTGCAGGAGCGAAACGCAGAAAATGCCATCGAGGCCCTCAAGGAGTACGAGCCAGAGATGGGAAAAGTGTATCGACAGGACAGGAAGAGCGTGCAGAGGATCAAAGCCAGAGACATTGTTCCTGGGGATATTGTGGAAGTGGCCGGTAAGAACGTCTCATTCCGAGCGTCTGTTGATATTAAACACCAGCCAGAGTGTGCGATTGCGTCGAGCAGTCTTATCACCGCAAACAGTGGTTGGCCAAGTCTTCGTTCTGCCCAAATGCTGCCTGTAATGTCTCAGAGCGATCAAGTTACCGATTGTACTTGTTTTTTTTTTTAAATCAAGCAAGGTTAGGGTGTGTGTGTGTGTGCGCGCGCAGGTTTTTAGAAAAGAAAACGTGCCTAAACATGCGGAAAAAAGCAAGAGAAGATCAAAGCTCTGCGTCACCGCTTTGCATCGGCTGCTCTATTAAATGTTGCTTTGTCTAAAAAGGAAGTGAATCAACTAATCCGCTGTATCTACTTTAAAACCTGACGGAGCTCACCTTTGTGTACCATCGTTTTTAATGTCTGTTCAGGTGGACTGTTTTAAGGATTGGCTACAATGACCATTACTCTGTAATGCACTGTGTTCATATTTATTCAAGTCACTGATGTACACCAGGCATAACATTATGACCAGTGATGTGAAAAACAACTATTATCTATCTAATATTTTTAGATCTATTTATTTATTAGGCAGCATGTGAACATTTTGTCCTCAAAGTTGACGTGTTAGACGTGTTAGAAGGGGGGGGTGTTGGGGTGGTCAGATCCAACAGATGAGCCGCTGTAGCTGAAATTGCTGAAGAAGTTCATGCTGTTGATGCTCGACGGGTCTGGACTGCAAAAGGGGACCAACACAATATTAGACAGGTGGTCATAATGTTATGGCTGATCTGTGGCCATAGTTATGTCTGATCGATGTAAGTGATTTTTTTTTTGTTGTGTTGGTTGATCCTGATGGTTTTCAAAAGAAACTGTCCACTATTAGGATTTTTTTTTTGTATTGGCAGAGCGGAGGAAGGCATGAAGAGGTACAAAGTCTTCTTATAACTAAGCTATAACCGTCTAACACCTTAGGATCAGCAAGACTGATATATAGAATAAAGACTCCTCAATTATGTCATCAGGGAAGGGTAAATTCACACTCTTTTTGGCTTGTTGCAATATGATGTTTATACACACACCTTCTGTACACACTATGGGATCGGTAAATATTACACCGCTGAGCTTCTTCCTTTTCTGGGTCACTGTTGCATATAAAACATCTCAGCAGTGCTTGCAAGTAATGCTGTCTTATAAGCAGTACAACAGAGCACATGTTTCTTCCAGGTCTTGGAGAAGGGACTGCTTAGCACCCATCCGATTTAGCGAAAAGGGTACGTGCTCCGCAAGCTTAAAGAAGAACCGAGGCGATGCGCTGGCTCTTTTAAATGACCCCGTCTCTCGCTTACTCAGCCTCCCCCTGTGCAGATTGGCCACCTTCTCCCTGCGTCATCGTCGCCTGCTCGGTGTGTTTGTCCGCAGTGAGAAGGAGACACCGAGGCGAGATTTGAGAGAGTGATTCGATTCTCAGTCAGCCGACGGGGTGTTAACCCATTCGGTTGCAGATTGAGACTAATTCAGAGGACAAAGAGGAAAAACAAAGACTGCTGGGGGTGAAAGAAGCGAAAGGGTGTGCAACATGAGAGGAATTTTAAGTAGGGGGAACATTTGAATACATTCACTGAATGGATTTGCATGAATTTGTATGTGAACATACTCGTCTGGATAAGAGTTTGTCCATCAAGCATCTCTATATGAGTCATGGTCTGGGATCAGTTCCACTGTTTATGAAATTGATTTTATATATATTTGAGATGTTACACACCACCTGCGTCACAGGCACTGATCTAGTGCTCAAGTTCTGTTTCGTCTGGCAGTTCTGCTGCAGATGATGCCATGGGATTTTTTTTTTGATTTATTTTTTTTATAAACCTGCTGTGACCTTGCGGGTTTTGCCTTATACCTGTTTGAAAGGAGAATATCAGCCCGCTTTCAGATTTTCTCAGGACAAGTATGAACAGCGCGCATATTCTGTTCTCGATCTCGTTTTGTGCAATGTACTAGTGCAGAAAAGAATTAGCCATGACATGGCTCTCCTCCAACGAGCTGTCAGCCCCCTCAGCACACTCCTCTAACACCACGGCATGAATGTCATCTCTGAATAGCTGAAGAGAGGAACGGCATAATTTTTTTTTTTTAACCTATCCCTCCTACTCTAATGAAATGAGTCATCGGCTGAAGATCGAACCGCATCTTATGTTTCTCATACTCTTTCCTGGAGGCATGACCTTGGAAGGCGACGATGAAAAGGAAGCCCATCAGACCCCTCCCCAACGTGTGCTTTCCGAGCCTCCCACAGAGCTATACTTCTCCGCTGCCTCTCACGCGCCCGCTAGCTGTTGCCGTGTAACGCGACACCGGTGCCGTTAGCTCGGGTTGCGCACACCTGATCCACTGTTTGGCCTGAGAAGTGTTTCTGTCTCCTGTCTGGTGTACGCCATCTGCAAGGCAGCAGCACTGTACATCTCATCCTTAGATAGTACTCTAACATCCATCCATTTTAATAGATGTTCTAGATCAGTAGCTTAGTTTTCAAGACGTTTTAAAAATGAACCTCAATGATGGCTTGAGTTATGTGTAAATTGCATCATAAGGAAAATGAGTCATGCCAGGAGAGTTTACACAATGCGTGTATACGGGGGCCATTGTATTGCATTGCATATGTAATCTGCTATTACCTTCCTTTTTTTTCTCGTCTCTGACCTTGAAGGGGGTATGTTGGTGGGACGGCATGAAAACTGCCAGTTTGATTGATCAACTGCGTTACAACAACGATCTTAAATACCTGTATTTATCCCCAGCTATAAATACTGGCATTTGGATACCAAACATGAAGATGTTGAGCACATTGCAAAATCTGTAACTGGGAAGGAGAGTGCTGATGAATAATATTTAATGGAATGGAATTCAGTTTGTCATGGCAACAAAATAGAATTGTGCCTCAGAGTTTGGCTTAAATTCAGTTTGCAGTGCGCGATAAAATATTAAGAGATTAATCATAATATACTGTAAGTTAAGAAAAGCTGAGCCAAGTCGAATTCTCTAAAATGAGAGGGGGGGAAAAGGGAACCTATAAATTGGTCTGATTGTAAGTCATGGTTGAAGAATTCTCGAAAATCCAGGTGTAAGAACTTTTCCCCATCAATTATGCCATTACAGTATGGTAAGTGCTGACAAACAAGACGAATGAACAAAGTCCAGTAAGAAAAGCACAACACAAACACAGCCAGGAACTCTCCATTTTCCTGAGAATTTGTTTTAAGAGTTCATGACCTTTGGAAAATGGGCGTCGGAGCTCTTAGTGCAGCGATACATCGCTTTTGGACTCTGGAGGGAATTGTACAGACGAGTCCCCACTGAGCCAGAAGGAAGTGTCAGTGCGTGGTGTCACATCGCTGATGCCTGTAACTGAGGAATTAGTGACCTTTAAAAAGGGTACAGGATGTGCTGGGATTATGAAAATACTGACCACTTGCTAAATGTTTCAGCTCGGTCAGAGTCTGCGAGAAAAATAACTCATGAACCCCTTACCGTATGCACGATGCTCGTATTTTCACAAAGACGTCGTCCCCATAAGATGAAAACCCCCGAAATAGAACATGGGCATACCGTTTAGAGGTCGACCGATTAATCGTGCAGTTTGATCTATGCCGATAGTTTATCCAGCTCCTGGACCACTTTCATTGAGAGCAACCTCTAGAGGCGAATTACTGTTTTTACACGCGAGATGGCGCGCTGCACGGAGAGCGCTGTTTTACATGTTTTAATTAATGTCCCTATTCGTTTTCTTTTTCTTCATGATAAAATGTCATTATCGGTCAACCTCTAATGCTGTTGTATGATCATGTTCAATGGAGCTTGTCCTGTTACCGTAAAACCACAGACACTTTAGTTTCGAAGACTTTCCCATGGCAGAAAACCTCAAGCTTTAACTCTGACACTGGAGACTCCTTCCAAAAATGCTGTTAGCAATGCTAACGATTTGTTAAACTATCCATATAAAACGATTTGCTTTAAATACATTTTATAACTAATAATAAATAAATAAATTAAATTATATAATACGGGGATGAAGTGCACATCACAACCCCGTTGCAGAGACGGTGCACACAGCGGCATGCAACTCTGACTAATCCTAGGAGTTAATTAGCCAAACAGATGGCGGCTCTCCTCTCTCTTGTATCCTAAGCAGGATGGGGGTGGTCTGCAGTTAGACCTCTCTGGCTGGTTTCTAGCCACAGTGGCTGAATTGGACCTGGAGGATGTGTTCACTTAATTAGCTTGAGTGCGGGGTCAGCCTTTATGGTTCTCTCGTGTCCAAGAGAAAGGAAAATCGTCAGAGCCATTGATAACTTTTGATGATTTTAATTGATTTCTATTGATTTGAACTGTGAACATTAACGAAGACAAAAGACACCTTTTCTAATAGAGCTGCGACCCTCTGGGTAACTTTTAGAACGGTTGTTTTTTGGAAGCGCTCATTCCAAGAACACCAATCCAGTTCCTAATTTAGTGTCCTAAATTTAATCCTAATTTACATAAAGTCCGGTACAAAACAAGCTGATGGACGACTGTCGGGTTGGGGAGGATTTGAGCGTTTTTTGAGTGACCATCGACGTTGGTCCCCC
>JAAIIK010000098.1:1533133-1547676 GCA_014706435.1 Silurus glanis
TGTGTGTGTGTGTGTGTGTGTGTGTGTGTGTGTGTGTGTGTGTGTGTTTTATAGTCAGCTAATTGCATGCTTGTGTTTTTTTCCACTCAGGTTATTAAGCAGCTGATGAAGAAAGAATTCACACTGGAGTTCTCGCGGGACAGGAAGTCCATGTCCGTGTACTGCACCCCCAACAAGGCGCGCTCTGCTCTCGGCAAGATGTTTGTCAAGGTAACTTTTTTTTTTTTTTTAATAGGAAATATTTTTATTAAAGTATATTGTCCAGAACTGCTCATCTGGTCATTTTTAGACCAACTTTCGATTGACTAACAAACTTTAAAAACTCAGATTAATGGATTATAGGGCATTTAATTATGCAGTCTATTACACTAATGCCTAATATTCCCTTCGGGTTTTATCAAGAAGTCATCCAGTTTTGCTTAGGTTGCATCACTAATCTATTTCTTTTATCATGAGGGAATAAAAAGGTATCTGGTTAGAGTGGACATCAAGAATTCTATATTTTCCATGTTTTAAGACATGACGTTCTAGTTATAAATATATATATTTATGCCCCCCCCCCCCCCCGAAAAACACTCTCAGAAATGCACTCCTGCTGTCTCCCAGTGGTTTGCTTGACCTCTATTTTTGTCTATTTTAAATAAATAAAAATGCCCACTGGGGTGCTGCTGCATTTCTTACATTTCTTTCAATTTATTTATTATTTTTTGTGTGTAATCAGTTCATCAGCAGGTTAAACTTGTTTTTTTTTTTTTTTTTTTTTTGTATGACCTCTATCCACATATTTTTTTTGCTAGATTTTTATTATTCAATTCTAAAACTGAGAGCTATTCCTTCAGAGTTTTACCAGGCAAGAAGACTTAAGCTTAGCTTGATCTGGGGCTATTTTATCAAGAAAAAATATTTTTAGATCTAGGAGGAAAGCTTTTTTTTTTTTGGATATTCTGTATTTTCTTCATGATTATTTTTTTTGTTTTGTGTGTTTGTGAAGGGTGCACCAGAGGGAGTGATTGACAGGTGTACACACATCCGTGTGGGCAGTAATAAGGTCCCCTTGACGGCAGGCATCAAGGAGAAGATCCTGAGCGTAATTCGCGAGTATGGGACAGGACGGGACACGCTGCGTTGCCTGGCCCTTGCCACACGGGACAACCCGATCAGCAAAGAAGCGTTTCGGCTGGAGGATTCGTCTTGCTTTGTCCAGTATGAGGTCAGAAATTGTGAATTGTGAACACCGAAGCAAACAGCTGTGCATGTGACCACCCTGATTACAGTATTAGAGTAACAGAAATCTGAGAAACTGATTCTTTAAACGTTACGTTCTAAAAACCCCAGTGAGTCCTGAAATTCCTTGAATTGTAGACGTACCCCCGCAGCCCCTATGGTACCTTAGTGAATTCATCTAGACATTGTCACTTTAAAATTTGTTAGTGAAAATGTAGTTTAAAATGTTATTCCTAACGTTCCTTAACATTCCGTCCCGCTGTGGATTTTCGCAAATTTTTACAAAATCCGCAACATGCTGTTTGTTAGGTTCCAAATGAGAACTCGTGAATTATCGGGGGTTGACTGTACTGCCATCTGCTGGTATGAGAGAATCATGTTCTCACACACAAGTGCAGAACGTACACAGATGGTTTGGTCTGTCAGACTCGCCTGCCTAATAATCGGCCTAATTTTGCAGCACAGTCGGCCAATTGATTAAAAAATGGCAGAAATCGCTCGATCTAGGGTTAACCCTAACCCTAACCCGAGATCGGTCGATCTTTGATTCAGCGTACAGAAATAACCGCAGAATTTTCTAAATATTCTTAAATATGTACTCTGACCATAATTTAAGTTTTTTTTTTTTTTTTTTTAATCAATGCAGACTGATCTGACATTCGTGGGTTGTGTGGGCATGCTGGACCCTCCCAGAGCCGAGGTGGCTGCCTCCATCAGACTATGTCGCCTGGCCGGCATCCGGGTCATCATGATTACCGGTGACAACAAGGGCACGGCCGTGGCTATCTGCAGGCGCATCGGTATCTTCAAGGAGAACGATGATGTTTCACGCATGGCCTTCACAGGCCGCGAGTTTGATGACCTGTCGCTGGCGGCGCAGCGCGAAGCCGTGCTCACTGCCCGCTGTTTTGCTCGCGTCGAGCCTTCGCATAAATCCAAGATTGTGGAGTACCTCCAGTCTTATGATGAGATCACAGCCATGGTAATGGTTCTGCTTTTAATTATACCGAGCATTAACTGTTGTTAGGCATTGCTTCCTGCAGTAGATTTTTACAATTGTACACACCTGCCGTTTCTTCTGCTCCAGACTGGCGATGGCGTAAACGATGCCCCTGCACTGAAGAAGGCAGAAATAGGCATTGCGATGGGCTCAGGCACGGCTGTGGCTAAGACGGCTTCTGAGATGGTACTGGCTGATGATAACTTCGCCACCATCGTTGCAGCCGTGGAGGAAGGGCGTGCCATTTACAACAACATGAAGCAATTCATCCGCTACCTCATTTCCTCCAATGTGGGAGAGGTGGTTTGGTACGAAGTCTTTTTTTTTAATCCTTGGTTCTTAGATAAACCGTCATGCTGTAGAAATGTTTCCGAATCGCTGTTTTTGTCTGATTGACAGCATTTTCTTGACTGCGGCTCTGGGATTCCCTGAGGCGCTGATCCCGGTGCAGTTGCTGTGGGTTAACTTGGTGACGGACGGTCTCCCTGCTACAGCCCTTGGCTTCAACCCTCCCGATTTGGATATCATGAGTAAAGCCCCTCGCAACGCCAAGGAACCACTCATCTCCGGCTGGCTCTTTTTCCGATACCTGGCTATTGGCTGTGAGTGCATTTAATGAGATTTAACTAGAAATAAACTAGCAGAAATTTACCTGAGAGATAACGATGTGGAATATGTGCTCTGTAGGCTACGTAGGTGCCGCCACAGTTGGAGCTGCCGCTTGGTGGTTTATTGCTGCTGAAGACGGACCAAGAGTCAACGTCTATCATCTGGTTAGCAATTTTAATTCAGCAGATTTAAAAACACTAAAAGATTCAGCCTGTGTAGTTATTTGTGCTGTAACTAAACTTTTCTCAAATTCTTCATTCTCCTTCCTCAGAGTCACTTTCTCCAGTGTGGACCGGAGAACCCAGAGTTTAAGGGCATTAACTGTGAGGTGTTTGAGTCACCTTATCCAATGACCATGGCCCTGTCTGTGCTGGTCACCATCGAGATGTGCAATGCTCTCAACAGGTCGGTACCTGCTTTTCCAGCTGTTCAAATTCCCCTAGAGACTGAATTGTTTGACTCATGATGGTCTTTTTCTTTTTTTTTTTTTGCGCAGCGTGTCAGAGAACCAGTCTCTGCTGCGCATGCCCCCGTGGGAGAATGTATGGCTGCTGGGAGCCATCTGCCTCTCCATGTCCCTTCACTTCCTCATCCTCTATGTGGAGCCTCTGCCGGTATGAGCTGCACATTTACAGAGCTGAATGAATTGAAAGAAAATCATTTGCGTTCGGCGCACACGTCTTTTGTGCAGACTTCATTTCCCGTACTGATTTCTTTCTCGTTCCTCCATCCCCAGATGATCTTCCAGATCACGCCGCTGAACGTAACCCAGTGGCTGATGGTTCTGAAGATTTCGCTGCCCGTCATCCTGCTGGATGAGGTGCTAAAGTTCGTAGCCAGGAATTACCTCGAACCCGGTAAAGATTTGGACATGCCCCCGGGAAAATCATGCTCGCTCAGCGCCTGCACCGAGGGCATCTCCTGGCCGTTCGTGGCTCTCTCACTCCCCCTGGTGCTCTGGATCTACAGCATCGACACTAACCTGGCTGAAATGTTCTGGTCCTGACTCATCTGAGCACAGAAACACAACCCACCCCACCATCACCCCAACCCCCACTTTCCTCTCACTCACTGTGTAGATAGAAAGAATGTGTGTGTGTGTGTGTGTGTATGTATATGCGTGATACGTGTGCCCAAGCACCAACGAACGTGCACGAGGAAGGCCGCGTCAACACAAACATAACAATAATATAATAAATGTAACACATCTTTTTTTTTTTTTTTTTTTTTTTTTTTTTTAAACTAGCGGGTGTGGAGGGGACCACATAGAGCTGAAGTCTTTAAGTATTAATGACCATTATTATTATTGTTATTATTATTATTCCCACATCCGTGGATGTTCTGCTGGTTTGGTCTTAAAACGATAATTTTTTGTTGTTTCGCTGAATTATTTTTTTTTTTTTAGTTGATCAGTTTTTAACAATTTGCATTTCAAACAAACAGAAATACTAAATTCAGTTGCTTATTTTTTTTTGTGTCCTCCCTTTTCAGCGCATGAAGAAAAGCTCTACGATGTGTACCAAGTTTGAACACTATTTTATAGAAATCATGTTTTGTTTTTTTTTTTTTGGTCCGTTTAAAAAAAAAAAATAATATAAAAAAAAAAAATCTGATGTGACTTAACAAGGGGTTAAGTTTAGGCAGCCGGTTAACTCCCCCCCCCCACAATTTTTCTCCTGTAAATTTCCATAAAGCCGTAACACACAAAGGCGAGTCATTTCCACTCTGGAGGAAGGATGCATCTAAAAGGAAAAAAAAAAAAAAAACAACAACAAGAAGGATTCAGGTAGTCATGCACAAATTTGTCAGAAAAAAGAAAAGTACAAGAACAGAATCCAGTTTGAGCATCCTACACAGCTGCCTAAACATAGCCGGAGAGACTAGGAAAGCTGTTTACATTTGTTTACTGTGTCCAGTGTGAATGTTTGACTGGTTCAGAGCAGGGGCACTGGAGTATAGGACTGGTGGGTGGGTGGGAGTGAATGCATTGACTAAATCAGATCTCCAAATGGAAGCTGCATGTTGTGTATCCTGCATGTGGGTTTTCATTTATTTGTCTGTCTTCCCCTTTGTACAATAACCTCAGTTTTTGTTGTTTTCCTTATTAATCTATTTTTAATTTTTTTTTGTAAGTAACACCTTAACTATTAAAGCCAGTTTTTCTGCACTGGGCAGAGCACAGCTACCTCAATACAGTCTGATTAGTTTTTCACCTCACTGAGCTTTTACACATCCTGTGTTTAAACCTTGTTGCTTTGAGGTGTGCCCCTCTTGGCTTGTGCAGAAAAAAATATATATATATCGAAAAATACTGTCCCGGATATTTTTTGTTTTTGTTTTAAGAATGCTTTGTTTTCCTTTTTTGTATTTTATAATTGATTTGACTTGTATTAACTTAATTTAGAAGTGTTTGAGGCAGGGTGGGGGAAAGGGAGTCCTGGATGTAAATGTCGCTATGGACGGCGTAGGAGACGTAAAAAAAAAAAACGCTATAGGTTTATTAATTCGTGCATTCCGATCATCGATTTTATGATGCAAAACCAAAATGTTTCACTCTCCCTATTTTTTTTTTCTTTTCTACTTCCAGAAAATACACTCATGGACCATTTGAATTACAAAAAAGTGCATGTCTCTTTATTTTACTTGCATTTTTTTCTACATGGTATATAAATATATATGTGTATATGTAGAGTTACAGGAGCAATTATACTTGAAATAATGTACATAACAATAAGAAGTTAACGTTTGACCAGGCGAGCACAAGCTGAAGAGCTGCTTGTGCTTCTGCAGGACCCTGTCAGATTGTACATAGCACATGTACTCGGTTTACCTGCACCCACCCACCAACGTTTTACATCCCAGGTCGAGTGTTGAGCATTTTCACTCATACGCTGAATCCTTGTTTGTGAAAAGCTGTCATTATTACATGCCATGTCAAGCATGTCTCCGTGCCGTGTGAGTGGCACTGCCAGTGCTGGTATCTAACAAGTCTGCTTTTCCCCCTCCTTTATGCCTTCAATGGGCGTCTTCCTCACTGAGTGAGTATTATTAACGTGTCTATTAATATTGAACATGCTTATAGGATCAAGTGCTTAGAAGAAACGCACTCGGTGGTGTGCTGGTGTAGAAAAATACTCAAAGGCACGGTTTTGAATATCGTTCTGTAATTCTGTAGTGTGTGTGTGGGGGGGATTTTTTATTATTATTATTTATATATATTTTAAAAATCCCCAGCACTAACCTTAATCCTCTTAATAAGCATGATTTAATGTTTATAGTTATGTCTTATCACTTAGATTATAGCAGCTGTAAAGAGGTTGGGTTAATAGAAGTCATTAAGAAAAGGAAATACTGGATACTGGAGGCTCCTTCAACAACTAAAATATCTCATAAAACTTCCACTGACTAAGAAAAATGTAGGTGATCACCCTAATAAAAGGTAAACTAATAAGGTAATATTTTATGTAATATAATAAAGCGGATGTACGTCTGGCTGTCAAAATGCTGTAAATGATCGATGTGAGACCTCAATAAAGCACCTGGTAATAGATGATGAATCTTTCCAGAGGCTTAACATGGTTTATAAAATAAATGGCCCCCACCAGCCTTCATAAACTTTCCTCTGATTTCTGCCCATCCGATTTCCACCTGTGATTTGCTCAGACACTCGAGCTTTAAAGGTGCAGCTTTTATTGTTTGAGACATCCTATACTTTAAGCAATCATGCAATAAATAAAAATAATAATAAAAAAAAACTTCTGTAAACTGACAAACATTTTTTACATTTACATTTTTGAGAATTTTTGAGCTCTGGTGAGATACATTTCATTTTATAGCCTTTTTGCTCTTTTTGCCATCTTTTCATGCTCGGTAATGGAAAGAATTTGAGGCACACATATTGACGAGTCACCAAATTATTTGATATATATATATATATATATATATATATATATATATATATACACACACACACATCTATATGATCTGTACAAGTCTGTATAGAGAATACACACAGGTATCCTAAATTGAAACATTGCACATGTTCGTCACAATGCGGAATAAAGAAATAATGCATGGATTTATTTTATTGAGAGATTTTTTTTTTATTGAGATTATTTACTGTGTAGGTTTTATTACGGCTTTTGTTTAATTTCTTCTTTTGCACCTGGACATATAAATAACATGCACATCCTCCCCCCTAATTCCAATAGCCTTCCCTTAATTCCTTTTCCTCTGAGCAAATGTGAGGAGGTTATAATCGCTTGAACGTGGTGGATTATGGTTTCTGAGTATGCTAATGAAAGTAGGATTGAGAAATCAGACTGGATATGGTTTTGGGATGCACCTTGGGCCTTCTTTGGTATGTGTCATTTCTTTCAATGGACCAGAGATGATTTTATTTGCAGTTGAAATTCAATTTACAAGATTCTCTACATCTTCTAGAAAAGTCTGCAGGTCTCAGTGATGAGCTGAATAATTGGCATGCGTGTAAATGTTTCTGCATGGCCTGTTTTCCTGCTTGTTGTCATTGATGCTTCAATCTCAAACTCATCCTGTGTCTCTTCTTCTTCTTTTCTCAGCTTGCGCCTTGTAAACCGTGCCCGTCGTTCTCCAGCGTGTTCTGGGGAGGACACTTCTCTTTGTGCATGTGGCATTCCCCTCTTTCATGATGTACGCTGCATGATCTTCAGGCTGAGCGGAAAGAACAGCTGTTCTTTACTGATGGAGCAGATGATTAACGAATGAAGAAAGAACAAAAAAAAAAGGATTGAACAGACAACTGTGTGAATTCTGTCTGGCTCTGTCAGAGTGAGAAACAACAACAGGCTGGGCATCCAGCATCATTGCTCCTTTATTTTCTATGAAAGACAAAATGGTCCCCCCTTAAACCATTACACAATCATGCTGCCTTGCAATCAGTTAGTCAGTATAGGTTACACCTAAATATTCTAAATTATTTTCTTCTTTTTTTTTAAACCGTGTAAAATGTCAGTTTTATATACAGTATACATATGTATAATATATAGTAAAATGCATGCCTTCTGTTGTAAGTAGCTGAGCAATTTTATTTATATTTATAGAGTATTTGCTGTGTACATCGGTGCTCAATGGTATGATATGATGGACATCATTTTACAAATAAACTCACCAGGTTGGTTTTATGAACACAACAACGTCTCTTTTCTTCGTATGCATGCTATTACTATTGTTATTAAAGTTGTTTAACACTTGCAGGTGTTTTTAAATTTATTTTATTTTTTTACATTATTGCATTATTTTTCTCATTTCAATCACTTAGACACTAAAAGGTGATTTTATACTTGTCACATTGAATTTTTATTATTATTATTTTTAATTGTGTAACTCGATATATTATATATATATTTTAAATAAACCATAAAATCACACACAAAGGAACATTTCCGCTTCTCTTGCAATACTGCATATGAACTCTTGTCGGCGCCAAAGTAAAGAAAATGAACACTGAATTGACCTCTATATGTATAGAATAGAAAAACTATTAATACATATATTAATACTCAGACTATACATATCTCTGGATAATCCCAAAAAACTATTATAATTAATAATTAATTAAAAAAATCATACAGTGATCTGGGAAAAATACAGCCAAATACAGCCATGACTACAAATAATAATATTTTAGACTTTTATTAATGGGATTTATAATATAATATAATATAAATCTAATAATAAAAAATAACGATAAATAGCAACAGGGAATCTCAAACGGGAAAAATAATAAATTATAAAAGAAAATGGAGAAAATGTAAATATAAATATAGGGGAAAACATAATGTAAATATAAATAAAGTGGAAATAAAAAATGAGAAACATTCTATAATAATACACAATGGGAAAAATCTAAATATACATAAAGGTAAAACAATATAAATATGCATAAAGGAGAAACAATATAAATATTCATTAAGGGGAATCATAATATGGATATAAATTAGAATATAAACAAAAATCATATCCAAATGATTTTGTGCCTTTAAAATAAATCAATGAAAGCAGAACCAACACTACACATCTGCACAGATGTGTATCTAAAACGAATTTGATTTCTCCAACTAAACGACGAATCATCTACCAGACCCTCCTTTTTATTTGCACTCTGTCAATCACACTGTCAGACCCCGCCCCTTCCTGTCCAAGCTCCTCCCCTCGGCTTTTCAGGCAGGAGCGCTGCGTAGCGACCAGGAGCTCAAGCGGAGAAGCTCCGACTAATTACACAGCGCGATCAGACAGCAGGCGACTATCGGGCAGGATTTTTTCTACACCTACGACCAGGTCCGGGATTCTGCTTTACGCATAAGAAACATTTCTCCAGCCTTTTTTTTCTTCCCTGTGATTTGTATCATATTTTCACGCTCAGACGTCGGTACACAAAAGAGCATTGGAGATGATGGTGATGATGGTGATGATGATGATGATGATGATGGAGATGGAAAAACGGCGTCTTGTCATCACTAGAAGCCGGACAACGACAAGACTTTACACCTGGATGAACTGAAGAGGGATTTTGAAGGTGCTCACGGGTTGATACTTTGTAACAGACTGTTTTTGCGGTTTGAATGATCGTGTCCAGATGCTGTCATTGTGCTGTGCTCCTCTGCTGTGCTCCTCAAAGAAGGATGCATGGGAGTATGCCAGCTTTCCTGTTGTTTTCCTCCGCTGTGTTATGTGCTGATGAACGGTTTGGATTAGAAGCAACCAGATTCAGAAAAGACAAACCCCTGGGAAATCCTGACCAGTCTGTCTGTGGCTTATCCCAGTAACTCCTGAATTAAGTTTTCTGGACGCCGAGTTGCAGCGAAGTCACTGCATCGACCTTGCGTTACTTGAATTCATTTCAACCTACTTTTAAACTTTTCAATGATGGTAGAGCCTGTGGGATTTACTGAGGCCTGGAAGGCACAGTTTCCCGAGTCCGAGCCTCCGAAAATGGAGCTGCGGTCCGTGATGGGAATCGAGCAGGAACTAGAGAAATGCAAGGTGTCTATTAGAAGGCTGGAGCTGGAGGTGAACAAAGAGCGTTTCCGCATGATCTATCTGCAGACGCTGCTGGCGAAAGAGAGGAAAAGTTATGACCGGCAGCGTTGGGGCTTCAGAAAGACACAGATGGCGGAGGGTGATGCTCACGTGGGTGGAGCTGACCCCCAGTATTCACAGATACAGGAGTCCAGTCAGGGAGATCGCACCAGATTCCAGCCTATAGGAGAAGCCAGGCCTAAACCCCGGCCTCCGCCGGCTAGGAAATCCGCCTCACATGGAGATGGATTGGAACTTCAGTCCACTTTCGAGCCCCACCAGCTAGGGCAGGGCAGTGAGACAGACGGGCTTTCACCATCTAAACAGAGAGGGGGAGTCTCACCTCGCAGGCCGCATCCTCCTCCTGACAAGGAGCTCCCATCCGACCCATGTCCTAAAGACAAACCAGGCATGGGACTCGGGGTAGCTGCTTTGCGTTCCAACTTTGAGCGGATCAAACGAGCCAACTCGCACTCGGCTGGAGATGGACGAGGAGGCCAGGACAAGCAACCTTTCTACACCAACATGGAATTCCATCATGATAAGGGCCTGGTGCGAGTGAACGATCGGGACGTCTCAGACAAGATCATTTCCCTTGGAACACAAGCTGTGCAAATGGAGCGTAAGAGGTCACTCCATTCCCTGCCAGGCAACCTGGCCACGGTCACTAGTGACCTGCGACCAAGACCCGTCTGTAGGGGCCGATCAAGCGAGAGCACCTGCGGCTATGATGCTGAATGTGAAGATGGAGAACCCAACCCTCGGTACAACAGAGATGGCGCTGCTCGACCCAATGGAAACAAACCACCACCTCCTCCATGGCATCCGTCAGATTTCCAGCCGTACAGCGGAGTTTATGTGACCAGTGAAAGCGGTGATGGTCGGGTCACGATGCGAGAGCATGCCAGCAACGATGACCATCACCTTACCTGGCCGAGGAGATCCTACTCACCTGGAAGCTTGGAAGATGTTGGCGGAGGAGGGGGTGGCTACACACCTGACTGCAGCTCCAATGAGAACTTGACCTCCAGCGAGGACGACTTCTCATCAGGACAGTCGAGTCATGTGTCACCCAGCCCAACTGCCGCTTTCCGCAGGCCCTTCAGGGAGAAAAGCCGCTCACCCTCTCAGAACTCTCAGCACTCATTGGACAGCAGCAGCCCTCCGACGCCACAGTCGCAGAAGAGACACAGGCAGCCACATGTGGTCGTTTCAGAGGCCACTATTGTCGGGGTTCGCAAAACAGGACAGATCTGGCCCCATGATGGAGACTCCACCCCCATCAGGACATCCCATGACAACAGTTACCATGGAGACCTGGGTAAGTGATGATTTGAACACTTTTTTCCTCAAAATATTGGATAAGACACCTGAACAAAGCATTTGTCCAGTCTGTGCCACGAATGACGCGTTCTTGGTATGTTTGCTTTTCGGGGAATTACAATTCAGCATCGTTAAATATTATTCCGCTTGTTGGTTTTTGTAGGTCACCTTTAGGTTTTGCTGAGATAAGGTTCTCTCACATGACTCTACTGTGTCCTTCATGGCTCATTATAGAAACAGCTGGGAGGCTTTGCATCTGAATGTGGGTTCACAGGACAGAAGAAATGACGTGTAATTAAATAAAAGAGCTTATTCTGATGACAAGGGGTTTGAATGTGAGTCTCCCGAGTCTCTCTCTTAGTCAGGAGTGGTTGTAGTGGAGGGGCGGTTTTACCACAGTGCTAATACCAGGCTATTACTATGTTTCATTGATTCCTTGCTAACAGACTTTCAGCCAAGCAGAACCACGCACTTAGTTTACTAAAACCTGAATTAGATTCGAAGGCGTGTCATTATACTCCTGATTTCCAGGATCCTTACAAAGAATTTATCCACAGGGGTCTGAGAGACACTGACTCATCAGGGGAAACGGTTCCAACTCCCAGACGGGTTTATGAACACGCTAACAGGAACCTTGGTCTGAGGACTATTTCCTTAAAACGTATCCAATGTCTTTAACCTGTGTGTAGCCTTGAGGTGTTAAGAGCGGTGTAGTGTGATGTGGTGCACTTGGCTGGACAGTGATGCTCGTCAGTTCACCCGAACTAATGCCAAGGAGGTCTTCTTGGTGCGAAGAAAGCACTGATGCCAGACAAAGACAGACACCAGCTGAACTTGGGCTACACTGCTGAATTATAGCCATTTTGTTTCTTGTCAAAAATGTTTTTTTTAAAGATGACACTGGTGCTTGTTAAACTGTGGTTGTGGTGAAGGAGTTGTATTACTCTTTTTTTTTTTTTTTTTTTTTTTTTATAAAGGTTTTCTTTTTTTTCCTTTTCTTTGTTTTTCCTTCCTACACTTTTCATTAGTGACTCAGGCAATACGATAATTATAGCAGTGAGTCATTCAGATTCATGCT
Organism: Silurus glanis; assembly: GCA_014706435.1. Classification (NCBI taxonomy): domain Eukaryota; kingdom Metazoa; phylum Chordata; class Actinopteri; order Siluriformes; family Siluridae; genus Silurus; species Silurus glanis. Next base: position 1,545,427 of record JAAIIK010000098.1, read on the forward strand.
ATGGAGAGACTGAATAGGATATTAACTTTGCAGCCTACTTCCCTGTGGCTTACTATTTCTGTTGCCTCATCTTCTTTATTCTGCTTTCAGGTTTTATGTCGAAACTTAAAGAGATGAGCGCCGTGCCTGTGTTTTGAACCTCGATGAATGAAAAAACGGGATTAGACATAACGTATGTGTAGTACATGGCAGAATAAATAAAGAAATCCATAAACACAGAAGAAGTCACAGGCAGTAGTCAGTCTAGACGGGCAGGTCCTGTAAATGATTCTGTATATAAACAAGTATATAAGATTATCGATCTTAAGATTACACAATACGACCAAAATAATTGTAATTGTTATTTTTTAATTAGAAATATTTGAAGTTTTCAAGTCAAGTTTATTTCTATTGCTTTTTTTTTCACAACAGACATTGTCTCAAAGCAGCTTTACAGAATTTAACAGTTAGGGTGAACGATGTGTATTTATCCCTGATGAGCAGCCATGGCAACCGTGGCAAAAAAAAAACTCCCATAGATGTTATGAGGAAGAAACCTTGAGAGGAACCAGACTCAAAAAGGGGAACCTCATCCTCATTTGGGTGATATCAAGAGTGTGATTATAAATCTTTAAAACAATACAGAACACAGAGAGTGAGAACTAACATGAGCAGTGGAGTGTAAGATTATGAGTAATGATCTTTCTACAGTCTTATACAGTCATTTGTGGTTATAAAACTAGGAGCTACTGAGCAACTCATAAAATAGCTCAACATTTGCAATCATCACAGATCCAACACCAGTTTCTCCATAGCAGAGCCTTTAAACACTCCAGGAGGTCCAATGTCAAGTTTTGCACGGCAGGCAAACGTAGCAGCGTATATACTCACGAACCGGCGTCCACATGCCCGCCGCTATATATATATATTGTATCATTTATACAATACGATACTAGAAATTGCTGTACTGTAATTTTTTTAATTATTAACAAATTACAGTATACTACCGCATTCTGATCACCATTCTTTAAGGCTCCTTTGTAAACTGTGTTCTAGACTATTTTATATACATTTTTTATATCATTTTCTCTCAGATGCCAGTTTAAAAGACATAAAGCCTGCGATATTTAAAGCAATAGTTTGGGTAAACATTTAATTCAGATGAAAATCAAAAGAGGAATTTTTCTGTCCGATATATTTACACTTACAGCATTTATCAGACGCCCTTCTCTAGAGCAACTTACAGTTATCTTAGTTATACAGCTGAGCAATTGAGGGTTAAGGGCCTTGCTCAAGGGCCCAGCAATGGCAGCTTGGTAATGCTGAGATTTTAACCCATGACCTTCTGATCAGAATTCCAACTTCCCATATTTGTGGCTATCTAACTCATTTGCCAAAATCTGACATTTTGAACATTCTTATCTCTTAAAAGTTTACCTCTTATCTTAATCTCTCTTGTTTTTGTTCCTCATTCATGACTTTGTAGCGATGCGTATTAAGGATAATCGCACCGTTGCGACCTTGCGACGGCTTTTCCCGTTTCCGTTCTGCAATTTCACCTCGGAAACAGTCCCCCGTTTTGCGTCATTACATCGTTTTTTCTGAACATGCCGAAATGCAACATTAAAACTTGTACTCCACACGATGATCAGGGCAAGAAGGCATGTCTGCCTGTCGCTCGTCTTTTACCGTCATCCTGGTGCTCTCCCTTGGCATTGCTCCAGCGTGACTGCTTTTGGAATTGATGGAACGCAATGTGAGTTTCCACCACAACCATCGTGTATACCTTAAAAAAAAAGGGAAAGATAAATAAAGACAGAAGGCGGTAAAGTGCTTTTGTGTTTGTGTGTGTGTGTGTGTGTGTGTGTGTGTGTGTGTGTGTTTGTGTGTGTTTGTGTGTGAGCTGCTGTCTCCTGCTTCAGTGCAGGCTTTAAAGATGCACAGAGGTCCTATTGCGTAACAGTGTGAGCATCCTCTCTCCCTCTGCTTCTGGCTTGCCTTGTGTGTGTGTGTGTGTGTGTGTGTGTGTGTGTGTGTGTGTCTGTGGAAAAAGAGTAGTCGTATTTATGTGCGTAGTGAGAGTAAGTGATGGAGCATACATATGGCAACACCAGGTGCTAAGGGCTACACAGGATCTGTGTGTTCTTTTTTAAAAATAGCAAAACGCTTGTGATGACATAGATAGATAGATAGATGGATAGATGGATAGATGGATAGATAGATAGATAGATAGATAGATAGATAGATAGATAGATAGATAGATAGATAGAT
>JAAIIK010000098.1:1547686-1561924 GCA_014706435.1 Silurus glanis
GATAGATAGATAGATAGATAGATAGATAGATAGATAGATAGATAGATGGATGGATAGATGGATAGATGGATAGATAGTTGCTGTATGTGTCTCACATGTATAAAAGGAATCTCTCTGGAAGGAGGGATTTTCTACAAGTTCTTTAGTGAATCCCAGACCCATGTGGTGTTTCGGCTCTTCCAGGAAGTCCTTGTTCCCTCGATGGATGTCCTTCTGGTAAACAACACATGCAATTGTTTCCTAATGTCTTTTATTTTATTTTCTTTTGTCGAAGTGGAGATTCAGGCTGAAATGTGCTTGTGTCGGTTAGAGATCGTTATAGAGAGATAGACAGAAAGATAATGAGAGAGGGAGGAAGCGCAAGACAACAAACAGCTCTCGCTCTCTCTCTCTCTCTCTCTCTCTCTCTCCCTCTCTCTCTCCCTCTCTCTCTCTCTCTCTCTCTCTCTCTCTCTCTCTCTCTCTCCCTTGCTCTCTCGCCGCTCACACACCAGCTTCCAAGAAAACATCAGTCATTCATTATGGATAAAAGGATTGGGCCCCTGTGCAGCTGCCTCTTTACGCATACTACATGGCTGTGTAACTCCAGCCTAGACACCGATTACAACCCTTCAATTCACTGCTGTTTGGCTTTCTGTTTTTGTAATTGTTTAGAATGGGAACGTTACGAATAAAACTGTAAAAATCTTTCGCTTTCATTTAAAACGACAGACACACTGAAGGTGGCTCGGAGAATCGGGTAGGAAGGACGGCCTTGCTTTCTGTGTCTCCCCGTGAATTCAGGATATATTTGCTTTATATTTACAGTGCAGCGATGTTCTTTCACCAACAGTGCAGCAGTTTATAGGCTGTTATACTCAACGTTAAAGCTATTTTTGTGGCTCATAGAGTCAAATCTGGATATGTTTTAAAAATCCAAAAATATTTTATACGCACGTTTACACAGTCAAGTCAAACCGGGACTTTTCATTTTACAGGTATAAAAATGGATGCTAGCATGCCGTCACTACACGCAATGGTTAGTCAAGATGGCAGACAACGTGCGTTTGGTGATGAAGTTTCTTGTGAACGAAGGCGTAAAAAACGCAACATCTACAGAAGACATCAAGCACAATACGGTGATGCTCAGTAGCAGTGAGACATTTGAATGGTGTGAACGTTTCAAAGATGGCCATACGTCCAACAGTAAGAATCCTGGTTTTGGTGGTTCCCAGGCTGTCCTTGGATGGTTCAGGCGGATATATGTATAAAAGTAGTACATTGAAAAATGAATACAGTTTCCACTTCTTAAAATTTGTTCTTTTAATTTATAAACTCAAAAGTCCCGGGTTGACTTGAACGCTGCACGTATGTACATGAAATATACAAATTTGTTGTCTATTCTATTCCATTCCTTTTTTTTGCTTTTCCTCTCCTTTGCCAAACTGTATTTTTATGAAATCCTAAATTAATAGTTCTTTAAACCCCACAAATATTTTTTTCTTAAGTGTCCTAATTTTAGTGTCTTCAGTGTTTTTTTTTTTGTCAATAAAATGTCCATCAGTTTTCCCACATTGGCCTTGTAAAAAGCAAACATTCGATTTTTTACCATTTTTGGTTGGTAGACAAAAGTAAACCAAAGACACATTCAGCTGAAGATAAATTGTGTTTTTATGTAGTGATTCTTTAGTCAGAAAAATGGCATGAATTTGGTGAACTTGCATAATATTTCAATCCACTCACATTCACCTCTTCATCTTCGGTAGGTCGTAGTAAGAAACAAAGGAAATCATGACTCATGACTCGGTGCTAATGGAAATTTAAATACATGTTATGGAAACTCAGCTCTAGGGTTTATTGGTTCCTGGGGTGGTGCCTCAGTTGAACCTGGAAGCTGCTTTTGTAGTCATGTGCTTCTCCTCATGAAAGAGCTGAATGCAGAAAATGAGTTTAAACACTAGACTCGACTGGTGCATGTTAGAGGTTATGGTTTTGATCGTGCACAAATTTTGGATCAAAGGAGATACTTTGGTTTGAATGCAATTAAGGAAAACATTCAACTCTGTGTGTGTGTGAGAGAAAGGTGGATAGGTGGGTGTGTAAATGGATGGTCTGATGCAAATAGAGAAACATCTGCTCAATACACTCATTGTCCAACATTTCTGGACTGAGGTCAGACAAGTTCTTATTTTTAACTAGAGTGAAGACTCAGGAGCAGAGCTTTCCTGTGGCAGCTGGCACTCACCACCAGAGCACGCTCAAAATAAGGGATCACTGTGGCATTTCCCTGTTTATCTAACTGAAAATATGAAATGTGTACTTTTTTCACTCCTGAGTTTAGCTTGCTCGGACAGTTGCAGTTGCCATGTTTTGTCCTGGTGTGAATGTGCATTCCACACAGGGTTGGAAAAATTCCACCCAGAAGCTGGAATCCACTCAGGGGAGTAAAAGCAAAAAAAAAAAAAAAAAAAAAAAAAAAAAAAAAAAAAAAGGCAGCAGTGAACGAACAGAAGTGCACTTGATATGCTAATGAAAAGAAACCCTTCAGTCTGGTGGTGTGAGGCGTTCAGATGTTACCCGTGCAGGATGCCATGAAGTATCAAAACAGTCCCCAGCAGACTTTGAAGTTTGTGCACTTGAAGCTTCAGGAACCACAGACGGTATTTGGGGGCTGGACCGATCCCAACTCTTTCTGCATCCTGCTGCGGGAGGGGGAAGGGGGGGAGGGATTACAATGAAGGAGATTAGAAGTTTTTAGAGCGTGCATTATTTGAAGACCAGAAATCTTTAAGGCTTTCAGCAAGACCTGACTTTGGAAAAGTTTGTTTTTTTGGGTCTGAACACTAATGGGATACCTCATAGATCTTGGATACGTCTTTTGTCGAAATATGCCTGTAAAATTCGAAAACTTTACACTATTTCATTGTGGACTTGAGTCTTTTCTTCCTAAATGGGTTCTATAAGCTATTCATACCTGTATCTGTATATTTAACCATTGTAGGGTTTGTAAGCATGATGGAGAACCTGCTTTTGCTGGAATATTGCTTTTGTCCAAATCTCTCTGAAGGTTCCACACTTGTTCAGTGTAGATTCAATGCCTACAGAGGAGACTACAAAGGGCGGTGTCGTAGCCAGCAGGCAGTTGGCAGCCAGAAGTACTGGACACTGCGCAGATGGCAAAATCTCCTGCAGTGTGTTTCCTGAGGTGAGCGACATTCTGCCCGCCTGTCTGAATATATCCAGCAGCACAAACCCGGGATCAGGGTCTGGACCATGACCCCCAGGCCAGAGGAAGAACAGAAAATCTGACCCACCCTGTAATGTGGGCATAGCGGGTGCTGCCCTCGACCTGCCTGCTTATGGACACACACCCCACCCAGACCACGAAGTGTGTGCGTGTGTTTGCTGAAGCGTTATTGCCAAGGTCTCAAACACAGGCACCCTGTGAATATGCAGCCATCCCAAAAGAAAGCTCAAGAAATAGCTGGCGTTAGAAAAGCCTGTCCAGGGCTTAGCTCTCGAAAACAAAGTGGGTCTTTATTTTCCTGAGCCCAAACTAACATCGTTCACTTCGTATTCAGCGCTATATGCTGCGCTGGACTCCAGAGCGGTGGAGTGTAAGGGGTGAGGAGAACAGGGAGTGTTGATTAGCGTCAGATGTGACACTCCTTGGGTTTTGGATTCCATCTTGCAGGGTAAATCTACGTGGCTTTTTGACAAACCAAATGATTCCCAATCAGACTTTAGTCACAGGACAAACAGCTACGCACCCCGTGTCTGCTGCCCCTATATATTCTAGACCCCAAATTCTAGTTGCTTGAATACAAAAGGCATTTTGTCAATATAATGGGGCATGATGGATTCACAATGTATTTAGTATTCAGTTGTTTTTAGTTCTGCATAGTATTAATAGTTGTAATAGTATTAGTATTTAGTTCTGAAATGTTTTACATCGCATACGTATTAATGCAACTAATGCCACAACAATCTGTTAATAAACAGCCTACACTTTTTTTCTATTTGATCAAATAAATAAGTAAGTAATAAATAAATCATATTATTTATCAGATTTTCTCTTTTGTTTCTCTTTTGTTTTTTTGTAGATTAAATCCAAACGCACTTGACTCTGTGTAACCAACTACAGAAAACATTTTAGGTTAATATAGATTAATATAGGGCAGAGGTGCGCAAACATTTTCAATAAATTGGCAAAAATCAGGAAAAATTGAGGTCAATGCGCCAAAAAAAAAGTACAATTGTACCAAATATTAAAGTTGCCATGGTACCCTTTATTTGAGATTTAATATTTAAAAATTAATTAATTAATTAATTAATTAATATGATTTTTTTATTTATTTATTTTTAATATATTTTTAACATTTTAATTAATTGAAACTTACAGTACATTGAGAAACACTCCAGTTAAGTGTACAATACAGTTCAATGCCTAATACAGATATTCAGTGACCTCTAATGAGCTCTTTATTTTTCACAATTATTTCCAAATAACTAGTTTAGGCATCTCTTATATAAAGCGTTAATACGAACCTGTTATGTGACTACTGTTAGAGCTGCTGTTAGAGAAAATAAAAATAATGTGTCACTGTTGATGGTCAATTTGAAATTCGTTTCCGATAATGAAATCGCATGAATTAATTAATTGATTAAAGTCTATGCTTGCGATATAAAAAACGTCTGCGAAATTTTTGCAGATTACTGCGTTAAAAGCACCACAAAGGCATGAACAATTAACGAATGATATAGTACTCAACCTTGGTATGTGGGTAGACATGCTGGTGGGTTGGACTCTGCACACACAAAACACACTCTTACATCGTAACATTTGTTTATGGCGCTTCTCTAATTGTGTTGCGCGGTAACAAATAAATCAAGCATTGTTCGCCGCTCGATAAAAATAAGACTTTCCAGATTGTTCTTTCTTGTGGTTAAATGAAGCGTTCTTTATATTGCAGCCAGATTTGCTCCCTCATGCAGCCTGGACAGCTGCTTTGAATTTGTTGTGTTTGCAATTACCGGGCTTGCACCTTTCTGCTGCTGTTCGTCTGGAGTTTTCCACTAAACGAGGGGAAAAGCCGAAAGAGATCAAAGCTCCAACCTGAGGACACTGGGGGTTCCCTCTTATTTCAATAGTGTTTCAAAAAGAGCTGATTAGCAGCAAACGTCAGCATTACCATTTTTTCCTGTCATCATGTACAACGATTTTTTTTGTTGTGATAAAAACTCACTGTTGTTGTGGACAGGATTCAATTATCAATTATTATTATGGTTAATAGTAATCTTATTTTTAATTTTATGAAGAATTACTGTACCACGAATGTACGCTAGTCTGCTAAAAGCGTAACATAGCAAGGCTGTGATTTTTGTAGTTAACACGTTTGCTTGCTGTCTAATTAGCGCTGAGTTTACTAGCTAGCACTCGGTACGATAAAGACTGTAAAATCGAACAACTTGTAATCATTTCGATCGGAAATTTCATTACTAGTCACCACAGTTGTAGTTTTCGCAACCTGCTAGTTGAAAAGGAGTTATCGTGTCGCTACAACTGTGTATCCTTTCCTTCGTTCTAGCACATTGAATGTAAATGTATTCAACGCCGGTTGAGATTGTAGCACCGTATAGGTTCAAAGTTAGCGCACTGCTTTGTCTTTTGGCTTTTTGGTTCTTGCGAAATCAGTCAGGCGTACGGACAATGCCGAGCGATCTACTGGTTGAGTGTCTGCTCTGAAATCTGCCAGAATTATTCAGTCATAAAATATAGAAAATATACAATCATATCATTAATAAGTAGATAATATGTAATGATAAGCCTTATAGGGTTCTGTTCTGTAGCTGATATATACAGGATTTTGCTTTTTTTTTTTTTTTTTTTTCTGTGGTTGTGGTAATACTATGGAAAGAGCAGTGTGTGTGTGTGTGTGTGTGTGTGTGTGTGTGTGGGTGAGTGTTGAGTGTTGTGACCCACACACTTCAAGAGTTCTCGTGTCCGCTGTGATTTTCTTGATGGCTGGAGATGTGGCGATTCAGTGCACTGGGTGAGGGATAGAGGAAAAGTTTTCTCTCCTGTCAGGTCTCATTCATTAATCGTCAGTGTCTTATTTTCAACTTCATCGGACGGCTACTGTGGTCAGAAACCTGCCTCAAATTACCGCTGAAGGAAGTGAGATGTTTGGCTTCTCATAGAAGTCAGCAGGATAGTTACCCACTTTAAGTCACGCTACGTTGATTGTGATTGTTTATGAATTTTGCGAAGTGGAGTGCAGTCACTAAACGCTGAAATGATATCATGTTGTTACTGTATCAGCCGTTTGTTATTTACTCTCATCTTTTTTTCTCTTCCTTCATCCTGGTTCCAGCTGGTCCTTTGTTGTAGGATTTATGTAGGTACAGGGCATTAGGTGAAGCTTTTGTTGGATTTATTGCAGAATGGGAAGGAGGGAAATCACGGTAATAAAGGCGACACTATGAGGTGCAGATTGGAATTGGCATCTGGTGGTCTGTTTGAGTTGTTTGCTCTGCTCTGGCCAGGTTTCTGCTGTCAGTGTCTTGTGGAGATCTTAAAGCTGTGAAGTAAAAAGGCCCCATTTATGATTGTTTGCCTCAGATCTGTGGTGTGTAAGATAGTCAAAAATCAATTGCTTTCAATTTGTTTTTAAGAAAATGTAGTATACGAGGTGGTATCAAAAAGTTGCTCTTGCACGTTCTCCTCACGTTCCTGCCACTTCTGGAATGTGTCCTGGAAGTCTTCTTTTCAAAGCGTGTCGAGCACTTTGTGCGATTTCTGCTGGATCTTGGCAATGGTGTCAAAACGGTGATCTATAAGCTGCATAATTTATTTTCTGGAAATCTGCAGGAGCCAAATCTGTCGAGTAGTGTGGGTGCGGAAGTGAGATCATGTGGATTGTTCTCCGACGATCATTATGCACAAGTTGCTGAATGTTTTCGACCTTTTCAGTCACTTCAGTCTTCCGCTTTTGAAGCGTGCACGTCACTCAAAATACCTCGTACGATTCGTTGCAGCATCGCCATATGTGAAACGTCTCAGATTTGCCCAATTTTTCGCAGAATTTCGCTCTTTGTTTTAACAATGCGTGGAATCGCAGCTGTGGTAAGGCATGTGGTTAGAATAGCACCAGTTAATAACATTAGTCTCAAATATACCACCTCGTAGTTTTTCTTAAAAGAACAACTTAAAAGACAATTGAGTCCTAACGCTTTCCCAAATATGAACGCTTTGTACATTTATTTCTATCCTCTGACTGTTCTATGGCTTAAAATGCTGTCAAACTAAAGCATTTTGTGAAATAAGAAACATGGTGGCGGTACGGCAGCTGGGAAAGAAAAGTATGAAACAACAAAAAAATACTTTAGTTCAAAAAATTAAGCTGTGCAAACTATTGGTATTTCCCACATTGATATTTGGGAGAAATGCAGGAACTGTGAACAATTGGGAATTCTCGCTCTTATTGGAAATGTCTACTTTCTGAGTAGGTGAGGTTTGAGGGTTGTGCTCATGGGCCCAGTAACAGCTTGTTGGTATTGAACTGAAACTTTTCAAAATATTTAACTTTGGCAAAAATCCATTAGCTTAATAGGTGACATGTAGCATATATGTCTCTCCATGATTGCACAAACCTGAGAAAGTACATGAAGAATGCTTTTAGGAAGCCATATTCTGTAATGTTATGCTGGTTGAGTTTACTTTTTCCTCATTCCCTTGTGTTTGGTTGTTGGAAAGCGCTGGTTTGATCCCCGGAGTCATGCCTAATTCCTTATTTTTCTCGTAATTCTTTCTTCGTTGTGTATATCTTTCTATTTCGTTGAAGGATATATATTCCAAATTTAAATGATTTTTGCTTCATGGTCATTTCGGCTTTTAGTACAAAACTGTAGCTGAGCAGGCGTTTTACTTATTGCACTTTTTCCTTTGTAAGAAATTACATTATTTTCTCTCCTGCCCTAAAAAAAGGAACCCTTTTCATTACTTCTTGGCTTAAAGTCATATATTTAATTTGCACTCCCTTTTTTTACTGCTGAAACACATTACAGCCTGCATCTGCCCAGGACCTTCTGTGTCTTTAGAAATGCACTTTAGAAGAATATCACTCGCTTAAACACACAGACAGTTGTGGGATCACAGCCTGGACCACAGGATCCCTGCGTGTTGATTTTTCCGATCTGTGATGTGTTTTTTAGCTTGCACTCTGCTGTCCTCCCCTCCTACGCCATGTTCCCGAGGGGCCAGGTGCTGCGCTGCTATCTATTATTCATGCTCAAACCCACTTCCTGCGCAGCCAGACACGTGGAGTGGGTGTCGTGTTCTGTTGCTGACAGAGAGAGAGACACCCTCAACCTCTGGGCCGTTATCTTCTCTGGATTTCCTTATTAGTCTTGGGACTAGGCCTACATTTCCTTTCCTGTCACTATGACTGAGACATCGTTGCTTATAATGCTGACCAGTGAAGTCTCCGACAAAGCATCATGAGTAAGAACATGAAAAAAGAAAGCATTCCAATGAACTCTCTGCCTGCAAAAAAATTAAATGATGTACCATATTTTCCAATCTCTCCAGAGACCCACAAAGCCATCAATTATCTCTGTTTTCAGAGAAAAGTCAACAGTTATTACTTTGTTGTATTAGTCACAGTAACATACTAGGCATATTGACCTTATGTATATTTTTGCAAAAAAAGCATGGGTGTAGCAATGTTTAATTTACAATTCACCTCACATTCTTTCTGGGTGATGTTCATCCCATCAGTGTCCGTTCCATAACTTTTAGTAATACTGAAATAGATGGCCTACTGTATCAGAGGCCTTTCCTTATCAAATAGGTTAAATAGAGGTAAAAGTGCTTTATACAGGTTGTCCTCTACTTACGATGGAGATACGTTACGAAGACCCAATCGTAAGTAAAAAATATCGTAAGTCGAAGATGGTACTATGACTTTGACAGTCTTTCCTTCTTCATGCTGAATTATGATTTGTATTTTCTGCTCCAAACTGATGGCTTTCCTCTTCGTTTTTTCACTACAAGCAGGAGACATACTTGGCGCTCGGAAGACATGCTTTTACCACTAAAATTGCTGTTTGAAACCGTTTGAAACATAAAAAAATGCAAGACAACTTTACTCCGTCGACCGCTAGCGAGAGTGGGACATCTCACAGGGGCGAGAGATACGCTCATCCCAGCTGCTCTTCCAACTGTTACTCAAAATTGTAAATATTTTTTACAATTTTGTCGTATCGCTATCGTCAGCGTAAGATCGGAAAATCCTAAGTCGAACCATCGTAACTCGGGAACCATCTGTACTTGCCACATATCACAGCGATGTTGGGAAGCTGTGGTCAGAGTGCAGGGTCAGCCATGATACAGCGCCCCCTGTATGAGTCGCAGCTTGGAGATACTGGGGGAAACCTTTGATCAGTAACCACTGAGCTATCACTTCACTAATATTTGCTAGAGATGAAAAAAAGTAAAACAAGGTGCTCAGTATTTAGTGGTCAGTATTTGGTTATTCTTTAATTCTCTTATTCACTGATTTGTCAAATATTTAGTACAACTAAAGACTATGTATAACTAGATGTAGCTCACTGCTTAAAATATGAGTGGGAGGAAACAAATGTTGCATTACATAAGCCCCGCCTCTTAGTAAGTTTGAAATTTCCTTAGTCTTTGTTTTGTTAGTTTTGGGACATGCACTGGGAATGAAGCAACCTGAAAAAATATTTGTATCATTTTAACCCATAGACCGTATGTTATTGGCTTCATATTGATGATCCGTTTGGCTTTTATGTGTCTCTCCCCAATCACGTACTTATGAACCTTATCTTGCATGACTGAAGCTAACTGTCTTGGAGTGATGTCAAAATGGACACCAAGTGAACACACTTTATTAGAGGATTTTGGTTGGACTAATACGGAAGGTGCATTGTTACAAGGATAATAAAAGTCCGTCTACACTCACTAAAGTGTTGAGACTGTTTAAATTTTTAAATGACTGGTTTGTAATATGTTTGGATGATTTAAGCTGGTTTGCTTGATTTCAAGGGGAAAAAAGCTCAGGTTTCTAATGTGATTTGAAGTTTGTGATATGATAGTTTGAGAAAAAAAAAAAAAAAAAAAACGAGAGCTGATCACGGTTACCGGGAACCGGATTCAATAGAGGAAATGTACCCGTAAGGCTTATAGTCAGTTTCGGTTTCTCTCCCATGCAGCGGTTTGGAGTTACAGTCATTCATAGAGCATCTCACATAACCACAGAGGAATTCCCTGCTGCTCTACGAGGCGCTAATTCAAAGCTGTCTTACACTGCGCACATACAAGTGCACGCACGTCCTGATAAACCCTACGTGGAGTTTGCAAATCAGGTTCTATCTTGGTTCTTTTAAAGCTTTAGTGTGCATTGACTGGCTCTGATGGATGAGTTTTAGACCTCTTATTGGTCAGCGTTTCAAGTTGCGGCTTGATTTATGCGACGTGGGTCACTGGGTAAGATAAGCCACCCCCCAGGGATGACTTGGCAATTTATAAAAACAAATCATGTAATATTTGTCAGAGTGAATATTTAATCCTCTATCCATTAAAGTCTCAGCTATATGGGCAACGATTGGAGGACACCATGAAGATGTTTCTTTACAATGTCTCATTCACAGGAACTCAGGGTCCAGCTCAAACATGCACCAGCATGACATGAACCTGCACACAATGGGAGGTCCATGAAGACATGGTTTGAGTTTGGACTGGAAGAACATTGAGTGGTCCGTACAAAGTCCTGACCTTAACCCCATTCATCAGTTTTAGGACGAACTGGAAGCCCCGGGGTCTGACCTCACAAAAGTGCTTGTGGCTGAATGATCACCAATCTCCACAGCCACCTTCCAAAATCTAGTGGAAGAACTTCCCAAAAGAGTGGAGGTTATCATAAAAGGAAAGAGGTGTAACATCTGGAATGGGATATTTAATCTGTTATTACAATGTTGTTTTTATGTCGTACATTTTTTCTGTTAATAGTTATGTTCTCTGTTATGAGAAGAACCTGATCATTATTTAAAGGATCATCAGGAATTAAATACACCATCCTCTAATAAGAAACTCAGTTCTGAACACACTATAAGATGGAATAATTTGAAAGTCTGTTGTGTGCCTCTAACAAAGTCGTCTCTGTGTGGTTTCTTCGTGCAAAGCAATGCTGCAAACACAGAAAAGAAGATTACTGCTACGTGATTAGCATCACAAACCTCATGCTCTAAATTTTTTAAAAAGACAACGATTTTTTACTGCAAACTTTACCCAACTAAGCATCTGATCCTACCCTCATCTGAGATAAGCTGTGCAACCAGACCGACTTTTAAACTGCAGTTTAAATCGAATGGCTGTACGAAAAAAAAAAATCATAGCAATAAAAAAAGGTTCTAGAAATAAATTTCATATGTTTATTTACCCTGCTGCCCATTAACTTTAAATTATTCCCTTTACAAGCTACACCTGTGTAAAAATGCCGAGGGGTCTCCCATTTCCTTGTCCCCTTTCCTTTGCAATCATGCTATCAGATAAAACGAGGTGGAATTTTCCTGCTGATATGGTTAGAGGGGGTGGGGGCTGCCTCCAAGGTGACCTTGTGTACAAAGAACTCACAGTAGCAGACGTTTGATATTGTTGTTGCGTCTGGTGAGCTCGGCTTTCCCTGAACATCTGCATGAAGAAGGAGCACCACAATGCACAATGTTAATAATGCTGAAAAACAACTGAGTAAAAGTGTGCCATTAAAATGAACACATGCACTGAGGCAAAATGGCTTCAGCATGAGACAATAAATATACAGGTATAGGAATAGTTTCAGCACATCAGATGCCAAACCAGCGCAGGCGAATGGTGTAAGCAGAGATATTTGTAGGCTGGGCAGAGAGCCACATGCTTTGGTTTGCTGTGCTGGTAGCTGAACAAGGTCCAAAACCTTCAGTCCATGCTTCTATTCCAGCCATAATAAGCCTAGCTTGTAGTTGACTAACTAACATTGACAGCTTTTACAAATGGACTTCTTTTAATAGGTCATGGTTACCCCAAGCTTTTTTTAGACGAAAATGATTTGTATTAAGATTTACAATTTTTAACACAAATTGGTTCAAAAGTTAAACCTTATTCAAACAGGTTATGTTATTAAGTTTGAATTATATTTTTAAAAAAATTTAAAAAGAAATCTTTATTTAATTTATTATTTGTGTGGTGTGAAATGGAAAAGGACATTGCAGAGCATGGTGTTGTAGGACTATAAATGTCCTTGAAACAAGTTCTGGTTATTATAAATGTTATAGTAAACAGTTCTTCCGGCAACAGAGCAAAAAAAGTCCTCTGTTTTTAAGACTTTTCTGAAGTAGAAACATGACATTGTATTAATAACGATGCATTATTCTTTGTTAAATAACAGCATTTTTTTCTTTTTTTTTTTTTTTCTTTTCATTTATTACTAGTCTTAATAAAAAGAAAGTAGGAAATAGCCGTTACTGTAGCAACGATATTATATTAGAATGACTACAGTAACATAAACCTGTCCTGTAGCTGATCTATTGTGTGAGCAAAATATCCGAATCGAGAATTTAGAATCTCTTTCGTATTAAGAACATAAAGACTACTTGTATTTTTTTTTTTTTTGCTAAGTAACAGTTTTTATTTAAAAACACTGGATCTTTTGGAGGTCAGATTATCCAGATTCTCCAGATTTGACAGAATCAATCCTCTGTCGTATTTTATTCCGTAAAAGCACGTCCTGTTGACTGACAACACAGGCCATGCGTGTGAACACAGAACACAAACATGCCTTACAGCCTATTATTATCATGGCCATGATGATTTACACATCTTTGTACCAAATGCTTGTAGGAAATAGGCTTAACTACTAAGGAAATGTCATTATCAGTATTGCCAGATGCAGGTCTGAAATTAATATTGAATCAAAAATGATACAAATGTTATCTAGTACATTCTTGTAGACATGTATTGTTTTTGATTGAGTGAAAAAAAAGTAATTTTTAGGTGTGTGGTTGTCAGTGCCCCACTAAATGACAGGTTTCTTCCATAATTTCATTAATGTCGGCTTCTCTTTAGCTTATTGTGCTGCCAGTGTTTGGAGAAGCAACAGCTATTTAAGGTGTGGCCTCATCATGACTTCATGGAAATGTGAAGCTATTTAAAAAAGGAAAGGATAAACTTAACAAAAAGCATAGAGCAAAAGAAAAAGTGCATTAATCAAATAATAAAAAAAATTATACAAATAATAAATTAAGAACAATGTTTTCATAATGAACAAGATGTATGAATATACAACTTAGACAGCATTCTATAGCAGAATTTTTTTCCAATGTCAGATTTTATTTCATTTGAATGAAGATTAAAGTGCGATTAAAGAAATAGTGGCATTTTTTGGCAAATACTTATAAATACAGCATGTTATAAAAGTTGAGTAATATCTAACAGTAACATTTTAGATAACTAAACATCTCAAATTTGTTTGAATATTATGCTACAGAATTTGCTCAAACTGTGTGCTGAGTGTAATTCTTTATATGGCTCATATAGAGAAGAAGTAGCCACATTTTGGCTGAGACTCAGAGATTATCTGGCCTGGCTTTGAACCTCGGCCGCTTCTTGTGGTTTTCTACTTTCTCCCAGTTGACACTGATTAGCATACACCATTGTGGACCTTGTTGTCACTTACATCCCTGCTTTCTAGTCAGCTAGTAGTTTCAAAGCATGTGTGTGGGTGTGTTTTTATATCTTGGTGGCGACCAAAAGTCCCTACAAGGAGAGGAGTTTGACCTTGTCGAGTTGGTATTTTTACCAAAAAAAAAGAAAAAAAAGAATAGATTTGAGAAAAATGAACGAGCCTAAAGGTTTCAAAGAAATCTTGTCTGTAACCTTGTAAAGCAACTAAAGGCACAAAATGTCTCTCTAAATAAATATTTCAAAATGAAAAGATAATGATATCACAGCTAACTGACTAGCCTGTAGCCTTTCGTAAATAAATGAAACGTTAAATGGCCTGATGAGATTGTTCTGAGTGTGTGTGTGTGTGTGTGTGTGTGTGTGTGAAGAGCGTAGTACCTGCCTAACACGCTGGCTTTCCTGTGGCCTGACTTTCCTGTCCTTATAAAAAAATCTGTGTCTGCCGGCCCATGTGTGTATTTTCTTTGGCTCCAGATTGAAGCAATTACCAGGACGTGACCACCTGGGACACACACACC
>JAAIIK010000098.1:1562810-1574243 GCA_014706435.1 Silurus glanis
GTGTGTGTGTGTGTGTGTGTGTGTGTGTGTGTGTGTGTGTGTGTGTTTGTGTGTGTGTGTGAGGTTGCACAGGGTGCGAAACGTCCTACGCTTAGCTCCAGGCCACTCCACCATTCACACGTGACTTGTAAAAGGTTTTGTTTGATTTTGTAAAACTGGTATAGCAACATTCTTAGAAACTTGAACTAAAATTTATTTATTTTACAACTTCACTTGAATATCTAATTCGGATAAAAAAGATTTGCGATTCATATTGCTAAATTCTTGCACATCGACTCCTCACGTTCTTGGCAAAACTCTTTCACGACTTCATACGAATAGTTTACTAGCTATTTAACATACTCGCCTATTCCTAGTGAGGAAATCTTTTGTGATATTGTATTTTTGGCAACTTGTTGAGTTATTATTTTATCACGTATACCTATAAGCTTTGCTTATTAGTATTCCTTGTTAGCAGAATTAATTATGTTGCCAAAAAAAGGCAATATCTGAGGTAAAATTTTAGGACAAATACATTTTTGACTGAACAATCTTTTTAAGATATCACTCTCAACCATTTATACAGCTGAAACATGGGTAGAAATGATATACAATTATATCAAACTTTATATAAATTTTGTTGTATTGAGTTGGTAATATTAGCCTGCCCCGGAATATCATTTTGCTTGTTTATTTCTTGTGCTTTTAAATGAAAATACTTTGTTTCTGTCATGCGAATATAGGTCCTGTTTTTTTCTAGACACGCATTATCTGTAATAACATTTGCAGTTTGTTGTGCATTAATATTTGATATTGCCTGCTCAGCTTTAAATTATGGTGTTCTGTATGAAACTGTGTTAGTCTGCTTGTTTCTGACTCTCGACAAGAGGAAAAAAATGTTTATGTGACGGCATGTGATGAATCGCAGGACTGAAATATGCTGTTGAACGTTTATGGCTATTGATTATGTTTGTTCCGGGTGTACGTGCCGTGGTATGTATTGATAAATCACACCGCTCGTGGCAGACACTCTTTCATTCTGTCTGACGTTTGGATTATGCCCACAGTTGAATTTCATCTCCTCTCGATTCTAAACCTGGAGTTACGCTGGGCAAAGATTATGCAGAAAGTGAAAATAATGATATGAGCTCATTGTTCTCGGTGTCCAATGCATTAGATATTTTTTTTTTGAGTAATGAGTGACTCCTTTTCCCCTTTGGACTATATTTGTTGCCGTTTAAATTATTTCTGCCTAAGAAAGGAATCTGTTCGATAATCCATTAACGGCGTCTCTGTCGGCCTATGTGCTTTGACGGGCTTTCCTTTTTGTTTGCTGTTTTATTTTTTACTCTTAAAGTGTGTGGGATCTGGTAATGGACCTGATTGGATTTGTGCCATCAATTTAGAGTTTATAGGATGCTTTTAAGAAGTCTCAAAAGCTCTGGTGTATCTTTGTTTCATACGCACTTAAATGATATCTATGTTACCTAACAAGCACTTATACAGACTAAAAGAATGAATGAGTAAATAAATAATATTTTCATCTTAATTTCCGTCTTGTTTGCCTCAACAGGTCAGCAAGTCATTCGACATTGTTTTGGTGTATGAGCAATGTTTTTCTGTCCACGCATCATCAACGTAAAGGATATTCAAGCCTCACTAGCGTCATTATTTTCTCATGACATGTTTAACCATGATTTGATACGTTGTGCTAGCAGAAAAGTTATATGACAGCTTTGCATCGGACTTTGTTTTGCTCGGTTTCGTCAGTATTTCCACATACGTACCTGCATGTTCCCTGGTCCCAAAACATCACCTGTCATCTGGGCACACTAATTGATCCAGCTAGTAAAAAAACACACCAAAAAAAAAACGTGCTACCGTCAGCCAGATGAGATGGACATAGTGGCTCAGGCCGTGTGTGTGAGAATAGTGGCATGTGTCCATTCAGAGGGAATACCAAAAGGTCAAGAGAATATAAAGCTGCTGTCTGTTTAAGGAGGAAAAGAAACCAAGAATAGGAGAGGAATGAAAACGTTGAAAAGAGGTCCAGATTTGGACTTTTTGTGGACTGTCTTTTCCCACACCTTCTCTTCGTTGCTTGCACGCACACCCCCTTCAGAACTCAGTTTGTTCTCGGCGGGATGAGAAAAGTAATAACCAGCAGCGGAAGGAGTTTGCCTTGAGGAACGTGTCAGCTCTATTACATCCAACCTGACAGATCAGCAGTCTCAATTTATGATGGTTATTATTAATTAATTCAATTAAAAACAGATTGGAGTGTGTGTATGTGTGTGTGCACGTGTGTGTGTGTCCCACATTTTTAACTGAGTGGGAAATGACATATGATGATATGTCAGTCCCCACGTGTCACAGGATTCATGCAAGTGATCGTTCAAGGAATCCATTTTCTCATCTCATATGCATAGTCTCAATTTTGCTAAACACAATCCTATGGTGCATGTGGGCCCATGTTTCTTCAGTTCCCCAAATTACAACTTTAATTCCTAATTGCAATTAGATCCAATTTGAAAAAAATAAGAATCGAACCTTGTTTATCCTTACAAGATGGCACTAATTGGTATATCCTTTTTAAAAAAATTATATTGAAAAGATTATTTATTGTTCTCTCGGGTCTCATGTCTCCCAGGATTGTCTCGGGGTCGGGGTTATCAGCTGTAATGGAGCAGCGCTTGTGACAGACAGCAGGCTTTCACAGAGAGGGAGCATCTATTGTTCTGCCTGACAAGGCCAAATCTCAACAAGACAAAATGGGATATGGCGGAAGGGGGGATGTGAGAGACTGAAACATGGGCGGGGGGAAAAAAAGGACAAGAGAGGAGATGTAGAGGGAGGAGGGAAAAGATGAAGAAAGGAAGGGGTAGTGATGAATCAAACTAAAATTCGCTTCCTCCTACAGTTATAGCCGGCATTTTTTAGGGTCAGTGATTGTGAACCGTTTGAGGAGAAACACACACACACACACACACACACACACATACCAAAGCAAAGATCAGAGGCTGTAGACTGTGTTTTTTTGGAGCCTTTGACTTGCTTTCTGACGTTTTTGTTTGGTCCAACCGGAGTGTGGAAGCCTCCTGGGTCCTCACAAATCTTCGACATCTTTTGATCTGACTTTCTTTGCTTGCTTTTGGACATAGGATGTTTGCTGTTCTTTTCTGTGAGGCATGATCTGTTTGTGT
The DNA here is from genome assembly GCA_014706435.1 of Silurus glanis. Taxonomy (NCBI): domain Eukaryota; kingdom Metazoa; phylum Chordata; class Actinopteri; order Siluriformes; family Siluridae; genus Silurus; species Silurus glanis. The sequence goes on from JAAIIK010000098.1 coordinate 1,565,993, forward strand.
GTGTGTGTACATGTTTGGACATCTTGTGTGTGTGCACCTGTGGTGGGCCTTCAGTTTCTGTAAACAACCATGTGAAAGGTTTTCATTCTTATTGAATGTTTGGACCTTTGATTTAGGACCTTTGATATTTTTTTGGACACATTTTCATACAGTCCATCCCATACCCAAAGTACCAACTTAATTTTAATCAGGTATTGGAGTGTGTTGCTTTACCTGTAGAGGGGTGTTTATCAGGAAAAGTCATACTCGTCACAATAATGATGTACCTAGCACTTTGATCGTTTTAATAATGCTAAATAAAACACTGATAACAGTAGGTTGAAGCCTCCTTCCCCAGCTTATTAGGGTATGGAGTTGGAGTTATGGAGACTCAGATCACGAGTCTCTGTTGCCTTGTAACGCTGTTGTTACGTGTCCTATGGCTACAGGCTCATGTATCCATGTGGATTCTCCGGGCTGAGTCGACTCATTAATCTTTAATGGCTGCTCGTTTGGGCTGCCCTGCATCAGTTAAGCCACCTCACCTCACCACACACACACACACACACACACACACACACACACACACACAGGGTGAGTTAGAGTAGAAAACCAACACCACCCTTTGTGCTGCACCAGGGCCCCTTAACTCACTTATCCACCGGACAGACCTCATGAAAAAATAATGCTGCGACCACATTTGAAACCAAAATTAAGCCTGACGATGTTTTTTTGTGTGTCAGGATTCAGCCTTTAGGCTAATTTCACGCATTTTTTTTCTGGCATCAGCGTTCTTTCTGTTCGTAAGCATCACATATCTGAGGTCCTAACAAGTAAAGGTTAACGATTTCATATTCTTATCAATAATCATTTGATTTATTTGCTGATATTTAGTCTTAACGATGGCAAGAGTGCTTGTTTAAAGTGCAGTTTGGATGTTCCTGGCGAAGAGATTGTTGTGCATCAGATTCAAATTTTTTTGCCACATGACCATAAATTGTATCTAGGCTGTGCTTGTGGTGGAAACTTCATATAAAAAAACCTGAAATGTTGGTTCTCTGACAAATCCTTTCAAAATTACAGTATATTTTATTGTCCTCTCCATTTTGGATTTCTATGTGATAACAATAGACAATATAGACAATAATCAGAACGTCCTGGAGCGTCTTCGTACTGATGAAAAAGCAGGATATAATTTAATCTGCATCAACATGTCAATTAAGACACTATCTGGGTAGAAGGTTGTATACATTGGGCCATTTGAGCATTTTTTTTTTTTGGAACCTATTCCTATTTATCACACTTCTGGGAAGGTTTTTTAACAGTGTGGCTGGGGGGATTTGTGCTCACACAGCCACAAGAGCATTGGTTAGGCCAGGCAAAGAGGTATATACAGTATATTAACTAGGGTTGTTTCTACTGCTCCTTTTATATAAGGCGAAATACAGTGCGTGTACACACCATCTGGAAAGATTTACTGTCTGGATGGATTCAAACTAATCCAAACCTAATGCAGTCTGAATAGGGATTTAGACAGAATTTAGACCACTTCATGTAGCCACAGTTAAAGTGGCACCAGTGTGCATCGTCGGCTACCAATTGACATCCCATAATGTACTTTATTATGGGATGTGGAATTATTATGGCAAATGTATTATCAATAGCTGCATCGATGCTATAAAACGTTATATTCAATGTATTGTTAAGCTGTATATATCTATATCTGTTCAATAAACAAGTTTTTTTTCAATTGGTCACAGGCCTCCAACCTTGTGGGCACTGATTACATGCAAAATCTGCATCATGAAAGCAGCTATTCAACAGTGTAGGTTTTTTTGTAATAGTCTTTGACTATTCAAAGTTAATGATCGTACACTAGCAGGTCTGCAGAACACGTTGTTAAAGCCGTACTGATTTATTTGGTCAGCTCAGTTTCTGGACTACACATTAACTAAAGCTGAATCTGTTACTTAAGCCAACTTGAGCGCCACAGATCGGCGACTGTGGTTCATTATTTGTCTTGCAGATGCTGTGGTGTACAGAGATGATTCACTGACTCTCAAACAAGAGAACTAGCATTAGGCCAACAAGGCCAGTGTTAAGTGCTTGAAACAGCGGAATCACATCACTTTGCCTGTGGGGAATTCGGCCTGCCATCAGGGTCTTTACAGATCTCAGTACCATTGATCCACACACACTCTGTGAAAATAGTATGGAAAAAAAGACAGGCAAGAGGGTGGGTGCTCAATATGTAGTTATGATTGAGGCAGGAAGGACAAGAAGCATGGAAGGAAAGGTGTTTGTAGACCACGCCGCTTAGACACTCTTCAACCAATTGTTTTGGTCCTGAGTGTGATTTTTCTGTGTTGCCAAATGGGTAAACGAACCTGGATTAAACCCTGAACATGTAAAAGCAACCTTATGTATTTGTAGAATCACTTTGCCATTTTCTTCTCCTTGTACTTGTTCATGCAGCAACCCCCACTGCACTCTTAGAGAGATTACTGGAGCATGTAGAGCCCTCAAGGGAATATTTGTATATGTACTGCAGAGGGCTAAAAATATCTCTGTGCCATGTAAGATCTTTGGGGATGACATGTTCTGTACTGTGCTGATGGCCACTAATGGGATATATCTGATATGTAAAATCATGGTACACACCAATAGATGCTAACGACTCTGATGTACATAATTAGTAGGACAGTTCAGAGACTTGATCTGGTGCTCTCTGGGATTTCACTGTACTGTGTTACTTTGGAGTTCTGTGACACCAGGGGATTTTCAAGAGCTCTTAACCATCACCAGAGACAGAGTAAAAGTTTACCTTCAAATCCAAACGCCTGGAAGGTTTTGATGTCATCTTTGAAAAAGGTTCAAAAGCATAATAATAGCTTGACAGATCTAAATGGTAGAAAACAGTTTTTAAGCATGAATATATGCAGTGAGTGTGTGACCGAGACCGAATCGTACCGAGCGAAATAGCAAACGTCGCCTTGTCGCAATGCACGTGCGAACGTAACGTCACTGGTGCATTGGATTTTTCCCTTAAGCGCTCATCTCTCAAGCAGACAATGTTCTCTTCTAATTACTGTCCTCATGCTTGCTGTTCTCTTTACAATTCTGTACAGCATATTCCCTATAATTAAGCAGCGTGTAGGCGTCCGTGCTCTATAGCGTAAGACTTAAATGATAGATGATTATGTGGACGGGTGAGGTGTGTGGGTAGATGACCTATAGTAACTGCACTCCTGCTCCCATGCTCTCTTCCTTTGTTCTTACCGAACCTGGTAATGTATATGGTAGGTGGTAGAGGTAAAAGGGCTGTCAAATGGCTTAATATTGCATGTAGGTTTTTTTTAAATATTGTGTATTACATGCCTATCACTTTATAAGGCCACAGATTGAATTAATACCATATTATATAGTTTATTCATGTCATATAAACAAATATTTGGACACTGGACCTCCTTTAGTGTTTAAAGGCTCTGGCATGAAGAAGCTGGTGTTGGATCTGTGATGATCGCAAATGTTGAGCTATTTTATGAGTTGCTCAGTAGCTCCTAGTTTTATAACCACAAATGACTATAAAAGACTGTAGAAAGAACATTACTCATAATCTTACACTCCACTGTTCATGTTAGTTTTTACTCTCCAGTGTTCTGTATTGTTGAAAGATTTATGATCACACTCTTGATGTCACCCAAATGAGGATGGGTTCCCCTTTTGAGTCTGGTTCCTCTCAAGGTTTCTTCCTCATGACATCTAAGAGAGTTTTTCCTTGCCACAGTCGCCATGGCTGCACACCGTTCACCTTAACTCCTAAAATCCTGTAAAGCTGCTTTGAGACAATGTCTGTTGTGAAAAGCGCAATAGAAATAAACTTGACTTGATATAAACCAAGGATGAAATCTTGATTCTGATTGGTCAGATGGTGTTGGTGTTGAATAACGATTCATAACAGCATCTCTCACAGAAATCCTGTCAGTAAGGCAAATAAATATATATATTTTGGTGACATTTCATTAAAATGTCTTATATATTAAAATGTTATCTATCTATCTCGCTTCATGTATTTTAAGAATATATTGTTATCATCACCAGAGCCTTTAACTACACACATATAATGAATAAAAACTGTAAAATTGGTACTGATATTCCTAGGATGTGGTGAATGATAAATGTGGATGTGTGGGTGCAGTAAGTGGTTGTGAAAGCCCAGTCAGTGCTACACTCTTTTAAAAACAAATGGGAAGGAATTTAAGTGAAAGAGTTACACACATTGATCCGTTAATGCTGTGAGGGACACAGAGGACCTATTGTATGTACACTAGACTATGAAAACCAAGCTGTAAAATGAAGAAGAACAACGGTGGTATTTACACTTCGACCATCTAGTATTAACTCTTCTGTCCAAGAATTAGCTCAGGATTAGCTCTGGGTTTAAAACTGCAGAAAATGGAGTGTAGAATGGGGGCTTGAAAAGTCTTTAAACCGTCTGGCACTGAATTTCTGATTGTCCATCGAAAGGAAAAAAAAAAATTCTTCTTGGATAGATGTGCTAGCTGACTAAATGGGCATTGATGTCTGGATTAGCTAGCCAAGCTGTTTTTACGTTCATTTAACAACAGCCGTGTAATAATATATTGCATAAATAATGATATAATGACAGATGAGAAAACATTTATAGTGTTTACCTGACATGTAGAAGTTTTTTGTCCCATGCTAAATACCTCAAGTTCCTCAAACCTGCTTGGAGCACTGATTTGTGGATGCATGTGTCCATTTTCTGTGGGATAGTATGTTCTGTCTTTCTAAACACATCCAACGATTTGAATAGGACCTTTGTGGCAGAACAGGAGACTCCACTACTCTTGGCTGGGTGTTACAACATTCCAGGAAATTGCACCTTATTTGACCATCATACTTGGTGAAGTTAGTGCAGAAAGTCACGGAGATGTTCTCGGATTGGATACATTCACAGACTTCTTTTTTCCTGATATAATTCCACGTTTAGACCATTCGAACCACAGAAAACCACAGAAAAGTGTCACTCTGGTGTTCCAATACGATTATTTTCATAACATTATAGTAATTCCGACTGTGTCCTGAATCACATCAGAAACCACTGTATGATATCACTGAAAAACTGAGTGCGATTTACATACATTATTAAAATCCAGATGAATGGAGGGATGGACAGACTTTTTGTTGCCATAAAAACTGTATGGTATTAGAACAGCTTGCAGCTAGAGGTACTGTCTGACAGTGTGTTATTAAATCTGGTAATTCCTAGGAATCAATTTAATAGAAGAGAAAAATTGTTTACATTACATTTTCTCACTGAACTATCCCTTTAAGGCAGAGTGTGACTCACAGCCCCGGCGTGTTATCCATCATCAGTGAAGCTAGCAGCAGGCTAGCTTTAGACGTGCTGTTTGAGCCAAAGGGGAATACAATCAATTTGCACATTTGAATGGAACCTCGGGCTTCGAAAGTCCAAGAAAAGGCCACTCCGGGTTTATTGATTTTTTCATTTCTCAAAGACACAAGCGAAATCTACTTTCTTCTTTCTTACTCTTCATTTTCCCCCTCTACCTTCTCTTTTTTAATGTGATCTATAGCTATGAACCAGGTCATGTGACCATGGGTTATAGGCTCCTTAACTGGTGATTTTCCAGCTTCACTGCTTTTAATAGGTTCTCAAACAGGATTGTGTGTGTGTGTGTGTGTGTGTGTGTGTGTAGGACATGTCCCGTGTGTTTCATCACTTTGACCCTAGCGGATGTTGTAAATGGTATATTTGCGTGTCCTTGGAAATACGGAGCGTGTGCACATCTGATGTTCGAGATGTTGCTGGTGCAATAATGCAGCGTTAGCATTCTCTCTTGCTCTCTTTCTCTGTGTTACCTCTCTTCCCCTTCCCCCACTCTTTCCAGCTCAGCAGACGTGGAGGTGTTTTTTTTTTTTTTCCACGTCGTCTTTAGGACACACACTCTGCGGGGGAAATCTGTATTGTTTGAGTGCCTCGTGCTGATAGAGCCATTCTCGTCAGTCAAAGGCAGTCAATGAAAGCTCAGAGACATATTTTCCAGTAGCAGGTGGCCTGGTGTGAAACTGGAATTGTGTATATTTGGGCATTCTATTCCAGAAATGATGCATTTTAGATGTGGGATCATTAAATTAGTGAGCAGCTTAATATGCGATCTGATGGTCTGGAATATTTTCGATAAACACAGTTTATCATATAACAATTTAACATCATAATTGTTCCTCCACTTAGTCAGTCATATTAAGAACACATATTTTGAACTGAGCTGATAATGTATACAGGTTGAACCCATCGACTCGGTCAGTAAACCGAACGTCATTGTCGTTTCAATTCATCAATTCAGCTACATTTTCTGCCTGAATGAAGACCATTGGCCTAGTTGGCTTGGCTTCCTGTGTCTGGTGAAATCAAACTGTTTTGAACTGAGCTAATACACGAACATGAACATGCACAGGTTGAACGGATAAATGAGACGACTGACTCACTCAGTGAACCAAACATCAGTGTTGTCGGCCATGTTCAACTGAAAGAACTCGCAGAGTCGTCACTTACCTCACTGTCCAGAGCTGATCAGTTCCCTAATCCCCTGCTTTACTGAGGTTCGAATCTCGAGCCCCCTGGTTTATCGCATTTGTCACATAACTAATTTGCATTTGCCGCATAACTAATTTGTTTCTCTGATTTTCCCGGGCTCTCGCAGATAGCACGATAGACCAAAAAACGTATTCTATATATTATATAGGGAATTGTCTTTATGGAGTTTTATGTTGAAATAATATTAAAAAATATAAATATAGAATTATTAATTATAAAATGTTAATACAGTACAGTACAGAAAGTAAAGAATGCGGTGACGTGTATCTTTAACTCCGCCTCTTTTTTTTTTTTAATCGTAGGACACTTCAACCAATAAACAAGCAGAGAAACTATGCATAGGCTACACTGCTACAGAACTGTATACTGAACAGTACATGCACTCCCTATAAATGTGATACGGTGTACCGTATTTCTACGCACGTACATGTCGCTATATTCTTGCAAATGTTTTCTGTGTGTGTTTAAAGTGTGTTTCAGGACATAAACAGCACTGAAGGAGAATCAGCCTTGCTACACACCCATGATCTTGCACGGCAGGGCAGATGTCGTCATCCTGACATTCACTGCAATTATAAAATAAAATGTCAACCACATAAATGGAAAAAAGTAATAGGCTACTGTGATGATTCATCTCTAGATTCACATTTCTGCTCTCATCCAGGCCATAAGACCACAGCTGCTGTTTCTATCAGAAAGGTGATAAATGCTATACACACACAGGTTCCTGAGCATCCAGTGCCTGTTGTGAAGTAAATCCAGACCTTCTTATGTCAAGCGTCTCTGTTTCGGAGTTCAGGATGTTTGAGGACACAAGTTCCATTTGCCTGGTGTTGATCCAGTTGGCCCGGCTTTATAAACCCTGTGTACTCATGTACAATCCTTTGAGGCAATCTCAGAAAACGAGCAGGTCGATTAAAACAAGGCAGGATTTAAATATGGCAATTGCATCACTGACTTGTTTAAGAATGGTCATAAGATCATGGAATGCCAGGAGCAAACTCAAGACGATGAAAGTGAACATGACGTCTACATCTAAAGATATCTAATCTGTATCCTAATTTGGGGAACAATACCTCTGGATGCCATTCAGTGCAGAGAGGAACTAAGGTGGAAGAATTGGAATCCAGTGCACTCTAGTGCACTCAAAGCCATGAGCATGCACTAGTAACCAAAGCAGATACAATTTTGGCTTCTTCCTAAGCATTCATCTCTTTTTATTATGGAACTATATTGTGAAAAATTACACTGCATTTTATTCTCTATAATCTGTCCACGTTTTTAGAAATAACAGTTAAATCCGATGTCATACTCATAGCTAGTCGAAGCTCAGACTGTTTCCTGCTTCCCTGAGCAACATGTGAACTGCAGACAACATTTCCTTCAGTCTGGTTTCGAGACAGCATTGACAGCAATGCATTCTGGGAAGAGAGCGAATGCTGGGACGATGATGCCAGGCGTATAATAGTGGGCATCTGTTGAGCAGGGGATTAGGAGCGATTTGCCCCTTTTGTCTGAGTCTCCTGTTTGCTCATGATAAGGCTGCTGCTCTTTGTGCTAATGCACATAGGACTCTCATTTATCTTGTGTGTGTGTGTGTGTGTGTGTGTGTGTGTGTGTGTGTGTGTG
>JAAIIK010000098.1:1574253-1590332 GCA_014706435.1 Silurus glanis
TGTGTGTGTGTGTGTGTGTGTGTGTGTGTGTGTGTGTGTGTGTGCATGTGTGTATGTTTAAACCTGGTGCACAAGTGCACAAGCAGAGGATCAAAATTGATTTTGTAAATCAGACTTTCCTCATATACTTCTCTCCACAATGAACATAGATTCTATGCTGGAGCCTGGTTTTAGGTTTGCATGGATTTGTTATTGGGAATTCCATGCAGATCCTGAGTCTGAGGGCCTGTATCAGTTACACACTTATCTCCCTGATTAAACCAGGGTTCAGTTACACATCAGGGGCCAAAAATCCGAATCCACGACTGAAAGATGTTGATTTTCTTAATACAATTTTGTCAAATGTTATTTATCATGTTTCAATACTGTTATAAGTAATCATGTCAGGTTCTTGTTGACATTTAAGACTTATTAAAACACAGGAAACACTTTCATACAAGAAACTTTGTATGCGAAAGTGTGCGTGTGTGTGTGTGTGTGTGTGTGTGTGTGTGTGTGTGTTTGTGTGTGTGTGTATATGTGTGTGAACCAATGTGTTGTGGAGTCAGTTGACCACCGTAAAAAAACGACACGCACCAAAATGAAAGTTGAGGTTTGTGTACACTACAGGTGTGTACACAGGCACTCGTAACCTTTGACCTACTTACCTCTTTATAAAGTATGCCATGCCAAAGTGCCAAAGACCATTCGGTGTATGTAAGTCGGCCAGTGTGTATCATGGGCACAATTTTTTTCTGTATAACTTCATTGCATTTATTAGTCAGCCTCACAGACTTTTCTACCCCCACCACCCATTCTCTCTCTCTATCTCTCTCTCAGTCACTCTATCAGTTTTTTGCCTCCATATGTGTTGGTCACACAAATAGGCTGCTGACTAAAACGCCAAGTTGCCTGCAGATAAATGAGTGATAAGGACACCTCTAGCGACTTTTGTAAGCCATCGGGGGTGTTTGGTGCACTTTCGTGGTGCATTAGAGGCCAGACACTAAGGCTTAAATGCTCCCTTAAGATTAAGGGTCTCCTAGATGATTTTTCTAGCAGGTCCTATCTGATGGAAAGCTATTGTGTGTTCGAAAGAAAATGGAAACAGATAGAGAAATAAGTGATAAGGAACACAACAAGACATTTTTTAAAGTATCCAGGTTACAGAAGGAACAACAGAAACTTCAGGCGTTGCGCACAATATTAATTAATAATCTTAAATCGTTTCTGACGTTAGCACTCATATAATTAATAGTGTACACATTTGATATAACAGATCCAATTAGGCCTGATTGCATAATGGCCTGCTGTCTGAATGATGCTAATGGGTCAGAAAGTGTAGCAAGTATCAGACACATGCTGATGACTGAATGCGTTAATGAGGGTATTTAGCTGAAACGCCCGCAGAGAGAAAACGTGTTGCCTGATCAAAGGCTTCTAAGGACGAAACCAGTCTATATCTGCCACGTACTGGAAAAATGACAATCACATCAGATATTAGCTTTGTTCCTCTCCTTGTTGTTAGTTCTAGTGATGCAGGTCATCCCTCATGGTTTACTGATTTAGATTACCTCCATGGATTCAATTCAATTCAGTATTATTTGTATAGCGCTTTTTACAATGGACATAAAACAATGTGTAGCATATTGCCTATAAGTTTGTTCCTTATAATTGTTTATCCCTGATGAGCAAGCCATTGGCGACTGAATGAAAAACTCCCTGAGATGGTATGAGGCATAAACCTTGAGAGGAACCATACTCAAAAGGGAACCCATCCTCATCTTTGTGGAACTGGATTTCCATTCACTGTAATTACATTGTTGAAGTGTGAAGTAATAGGTGAGTTGGTAATGTTATTTACATGAGCCTCAAAGGACAGACTGGGGTCAATAATCACACCAAGATCTTTGACTGCTGTACACACTGAGACAGAAACACCATCCAGAGATGCTACGTAATCTGAAAGTTAACTCCTAGCTCTGTGTGGACCTACTTAAAGTACTTCCTTCTTATCCGAGTGAAGGAGAAGGAAGTTAGCAAGTATCTGCTGTTTAATATCACACACACCTCAACATTTTTAAGCTGATCTCTCTCATCTGTCTTTGCTGAAACATACAACTGTGTATCGTCAGCATAGCAATGAAAGCTAATACCACGTTTACGTATAATTTTACCCAAAAGCAGCATATATAAAGAGAAAAGCAGTGGGCTTAAGACAGATCCTTGCATAACACCAACTTTACCTCAGAGAAACTTTACCTTGCTATTAGGTATGCTAGCTAGGGGGCTGTTAGCTAAACATTAAAACCTAGCAAACAAAGCAAATGACATTATAAAAAATAAGCAAAACCAAGAGTTTTTAGACATTAAATAAAATAACCCGGTCTCTTTGGCTAACAGCTAAATGCTGACTGTGGAATAGATTTTTTTTTTCTATTAAGAAAGGGGGCTGGTGAAATGTTAGCTCAAGATAAATATCTTGCTATAAAAAAATCACAAATATATTAAATAAACCCAGCTGGTTAACATGAAGCTAACAGTTTACTAGCTTGCTAGCTAGTCATCATGCTAGAAAAGATTGTCAGATAAAATGGTTTTAAATCAGTTCATGTTACACTGAGAGTATTTAAAGGTATTACCTACCTGAAAGATGGCAAATTAGCATTTGAGTTAAATTTATGTGCTGATAAATATAATTTATTACACAGATTATTGTTTATGAAGTAATTTAAAATGTTAAAACTGCTCATTAAAACTACTTAAATAGTTCTAGCTTGTTAGCAAGCTATCTATAAGCTGTTGCTGCATGTTAGCGAAACATAAATCGGAATAAACATGGCGCTAGCTGTAAACTAATTATCAAGGAAGATTATCAGATAAAATATGGTGTTAATATAGCTAAATAAATAGCTAGCTTAGCATTGTAATGGGTGTGGTCTTCAAAAATGCATATTTTTATCATTTTATTTGATTCACTGTTTCGATTTTATTGTCCTTTAGTCTCTGCCGCCAGAAAAGAAACCCTCAAACTCTTTGAGTTGAATTTAGCAAGTGATAAATACACCTATTAGGACAGATTGCAGATTAAAAAGTCTGTGCTCTGTGTGCTTTCTGTTTTTCCTTGGACTTTCCTCAGACCTGACTAAGTTAATGCTGATTCAATTACTGAAAACTGTTCCTGAGATCTTCCAGAGTCAGACATGACCTATTTGGTGTCTGAATGTTTGTAACAAATAAGATTAAGTTTGGCATATAGTATAACTGCTGCATCATGTGAAATTACCTCAGATCAAGACATGTTGTATGATATACTGTAATCTATAAAATGGATGATAGCTAGTAGTTAAAAATAGTGAGCTTATTTGTTTGTTATACAAGTGCGTTCACACGGTTTTAGAAGCCATGTGCCAACGAATTCTGAAATCCTATTAACACAGTGCTGTAGAATTGTACGTCATATTGGATATGGGCCATATTTCCACTTGAAATGTTCATACTGATATTTAAAAGCATTTTTTTAAGTAAGAGACTCAAGCTGGGATCAAGTTACACTCTTCCAGACAATTTTTGTAAAAATTTTTTTATACCAGTATCATAGACAAAAACATACACCGTAGACAGAAACTAAAAGCAAAAAAAAACAAAAGTGAAAGCACAGACCCACAGATAAACACAGGTTTGCGCAGTTGATTGCGGTGTTAGTGTTTGTTGTGATTATACTCTCTTTACTTCAAGACACTGTCTGATTAAATACACGGTAGGAGGTCACCAGTTACGACTGATTTTCTGAATTCAAGCATGTGAAAGTCATAGTCATTGTCAGGGGTGTTTCTAAACCTTTGAGGCTGCAAATCAACAACCTCCCCCCCCCCCATAGGACCAACCCCCTCTCCATAATCATACCTTTTCCAGACATAAAGGGGCATCGTTGGAAATCTTGAACCATTGTAACAACCATATCTCATATCTGCACATTTATTTTAATGAATCAATTTTATAGGACCATGTCCTGACTGCCAGTGCGCTGAGGATTACTAAGAAACATCTTGATGCCTTGATAATTATGGTTAGTTTATTATTTTTTTTTCTTTGCTATTATTTTCATTTTCATTTTAACCTTTTGCAGCTCAAAATTATGTAGCTATGAATTAGAAAATGGTTTGTTGTTATACACAAAATGTTCATTAATATAGTGTTACTAGCTGAAAGTACCCGTGCTTCGCTACGGAAGGCAGAACGCTAAGCAATATGGCAATAAGCAGTAAGCACTGAGCAGGACTGGATGATCAGAGATCAGAACGTAATGTCAACAAATAACGTACTACCCCTTTGTAGTACCGATACAGGGCAAACTACTTTGAAAATAATTTTTATCGTGCATCTAACATCTAATAAGAAACAATGTACTAAGTTTCATTAGGATCCGTAATGTTATTTCGAAGAATTTACAATGCGTGAGAAATGGCGTTTTTCGCGAGTTAGCTGCGATCCAGGGCGAATTTTTCAAAACCCTTTCTTAGTGAGCACCTAAGACCCAAGAGGAAGGTATGTTCCAAATTTCATTGCAATCCGTTCAGTGGTTTTTGAGATTTCGTGATGAGTGAGTGAGTCAGTCAGTGGTATTTGAGCTTTATATATATAGAAGATTCCTAATAATGATACATTAGATTTTATTCTCTTTCTTCCCATATACAGATTGTTGCCAGATATTTTTTTCAGTATGAGAATAATCACCCCTCGAAAATAAAGTCGCCTTGGTAAATTGTTTAACCGCTTTAGATTTTATCAGTAAAACTTCATTCTAACACTAATATTGTTCTGGGCTTTTTTTTTATCTGATTCAGGTGGATTCCTTATTTAGACAGGACTCACTGTCTCAGACTTTATCTGCTATTTCCTCTTTAAATGTCTCACCTTGAATAAGGCGAAAATTTATTGTCATAATTTTCTAACCTCAGGCAGGACTTCTCTGTACAGTGAATGATATGTTAGCAATTTTTCAGCAATTTTAGATGCATTCTAATGTCAAAGACCCATGACAGAAGGGACAGCATTAACTGATAAAGATAGGCAATTCCATATAATTAATTTGTGCTGTTTTTTTATGTTTAATATAGGTTTTTTAAAGGTGTTTTTCTGGGACTGATAGAAGGATTAAAACAGGCCTGTAGTGAAGACCTACATTTATATAGTCTCGGAATTCAGGTTAGATGCGAAAGCAATAGAGATATACAGATATACAATAAGCTATGTACATTTGAGACTGTTAACCACATATATATTTGTCTATATAACGTTATTTATGTTTTGTGGTGTATAATTTTAGGCAAAAAGGAATATAAACTGTTGGATTTGTCACCTTTCCTTTCGTGACTCAAAGTTTAAAATGGGACAACTGTCTTGACTTGGCATGAAGACAGGAAGTTGGCGCTTGAAGCCTATTAATCACTACTTAGGTTTTTATTTCAGGCTTTTTCTATAAACATTAGAGGCTTACATGTGACTTTGTGCCACGTGCCTCGTTTGCTGCGTTTTTTTTTTTAACTCGTCTCATTTAGACATCCAAGTGCCACTTTTGGTATCTCCTGCAATGATGATTTTTATTAAATAAATCACACACTTTCTTGATTTTTGCCTGAAGATATTCTTTGGATACTTAATTTGGATTGCCTTCCTACTCTCTTCAAAATCTCTCTTTTCCCCAGGGTTAAATGGCTTTTAAATTTAATATTTGGCAATCGGGGGGGGGAATCTCAGTGACATTTTGTCACTGATATGTTTCTGTCTTTCTGTCTTTACCATTATCTTCTCTGACACACGCACACACACACACACACACACACACACACACACACACACACACGCGTTATTTCGGTGCGTTAATGGAATCAGCAGCATTAGGGACACAGAGGGCGTGTCCTCTCTGCCTCTCTGATCCATTTCTTTCGACCCCAAACTAAAAAGCCCACTTTACCATAGACGAAAGCCTATGAGGGATTTGGGTTGAGATGGAGAGGTTTACAATAACGAGCAAAGCAGATGTCTAAGATAATTAATTATGTAGAAACTGTCTGTTTGTCTTGTAACCATCTTGCTGATGGCAGTACATTCGTCCCTCGATTTATCGTGGTTTGAATTTCACGGTTCCACTTTGTCGCGATTTTCAATTTGGCACATAACGGTTTAGTTTCGCGACTGGTCCCGATTTATTGTGAAAAATCTAAACTTATAGTGAATTGTTTTTTTGGGAGTTTTGGAGTTTTATGAAACAAGGTCATTTATTAAGAAAAATATAATTATTAATTATAAAATGTAGTAAAAGTATATCGAAAATACTGTACAGTGCATCATATATATTTACCCGAGAAACACGTCGTGTTGTTTACGAAAGCGAAAATGCTGAAAATCATAAGAAATGATTATCGTTACAAGAAACCGTAAGTTTCCGCTTATTTACTGGTTGTAGTATCTTCTGACGTAAAAAAAGAGGCAGAGTTAAAGACATACGTCACCAGATTCAGACAATGACAATAAAGAATGCAGTGATGTGTATCTTTAACTCTGCCCTTTTTGACATCATAGGACACGTCAACCAATAAACAAGCAGAGAAACTATGCATAGGCTACAGTACTCTACTGTACAATACTCACTATAAATGTGATACTTCTCTGAATTTACACAAAATTCATTTTGCTATATTCTTGCAAATATTCTCTGTGTGTGTTTAAAGAGTGTGGAAGGATGATTTATGACTTAAACAGTAAAGAAAACCATTTTTGGGATGGCGTCCATTTAATGGTAACTACCGCGATAAACGGGGGACGACTGTAATACTGTTCAGGTAGACAGTCTCAAAACTTTTAATGAAGCAACTCATCCAGCTTTTACAGTATATAATACTTGTTGATCTCAGCAGTTTTATGGCAATTTTTTATGTGATAAGTTATTTTTCTTTTTTCCGTGTCCTTGATGTTATTTTTTTTTGTTTCTGTTTAATTTTTGTTTTATGTTGTCATTATGGACTTGGTTGGTATCCAGGTTTAACTTCCTCCCATTGAATGCTAAGTTAGGAGTTTTTTTTTTTTTTCTATCTGCATTTCTGTAAATGTATTAATTAATTATTAATCATTAATCTTGATCAAGATTAATTATGTATACTAAGTTTTTACATTTAAAATATTTTAAATGTTAAAACTTGGTATACATAATTAATCTTAATCTTGATCTTTGTCGTATGAGAAATTTTCATTTTGTATTTTTATTTTTGATCATATTGAGTGAATTCAGGAATTAAAGCATTTTATATTGAACTTATTACCAAAAAAAGGTTATTTTAAGAAGTTGACAGGTTGACAAGTTTTTTTTTTGTATGTTCCTCTTGTGATATAATGGACATTTTTGAAGGCCTGAATTCTTATTTTATCAAGCTTGGACACAGGCAGGAAGTGTTTTTTCTATATAATTCTGCAAATAAGAAATCGCAAAGTAAAGTGAAAGTATGCTCTGAAAATGGAGAACATTTAGTTAAATACAGTGATTAGTATTTTTTTATACCGTAGACAATTGTATAATTAAAGAATGTTATTAGCTTTACATTTATTACACTGTGTTTTTTTTCCAGCTATTGACAGGAATGAATGCAAAAACGTTTCTGTTCGGAATAATGAAAAATAAACGAATTCCTTCATTCTATTCAAATCTAAACGACATCATACGAGAAGCTTACATATGCCTGAAAATTGTGTGTTTATAAATGTCCTCCTTATTCCGTTAAGTCTGGGAACAAAATGATGTTATATCACTGAACTGGAGTAGAATCACATGTGGAAAAGCACAAAGACAGTAACAATGATGCTCCCACGTGTACACACTGCAGCTTGCAGGCCCTAAAGCTAAAGAGCAATGGCCATCTGCACGAAGCTGGGGGAGGATAAGACAGAGCGGGGGAGCAGAGGAAGAAAGCGTTGTGATGGAGGACAGTGGGAATAGATGGACAGTAGAGATACAAGGTGGAGGATGGGCTTTATGGTGATAAGGCTGCCGTGAGTCACACTCATGCAGCAGAGATCTTATTTCTTTTCCTTCTTATGTACACACACACACACACACACACACATGCAGCTGTCATTAATGACTATATGACTACAAACGTAGGCCCACGAATACAGTCTGCAAGTAAACAATCCGCCCGAACTAAACGTAAAATACAAATACATCCCGATCAGCGAGTATCAGTTTCCATAAGTGAAAGAAGCGAACGCGTGTCTTTAAAGCAATGTCATCATTTCATCATGTACGGTATACTGTAACATCCCTCAAGAGCCGCTATCATGTTACTCTTACTGGGATAGCAAGCCATATTAGCAACATAATCTCACTGTGAGTGTGTGTGTGTGTGTGTGTGTGTGTGTGTGTGTGTGTGTGTGTGTGTGTGTGTGTCATTGTATGCTTTTGTAGCGTTCAGAAGATTCAATCATTTGACTGTTCCAAGCGTTCTAATGTACCATATGTTACATTCTCACAATATGTACCGTCCTACTGCTAATAAACCCAGAGGTTTTTTTGTAGTAAATGGTGTGGTGATGAGCAACAATGTTCAGTCAAATCTCAAGTATCCAGCATTTCTTTTAATTATTTGTGTTGATCAAATAATGAAAAGAAATGCTGGATACTTGAGATTTGACTGAACTTTGTTGCTCATCACCACACCATTTAGTGCCGGTCCCAAGCCCGGATAAATGGGGAGGGTTGCGTTAGGAAGAGCATCCACCGTAAAAACATGTGCCAAATCGAACATGTGGATCACGAATACGGACGATCCGCTGTGGCGACTCCTAATGGGAGAAGCCGAAAGAAAGTTTTATTTGTGTTGATCAAACACGCAAAAATGTTACCCATGACTTGTTGTTCCATATACTTTTTTAGATACTTGCATTTATGGCAGTTTGTCAGATGCCCTCATCCAGAGCGACTTACAATTATCTCATTAATATAGTTGAGGGTTAAGGGCCTTGTTCAAGGGCCCAACAGAGACAGTGGTTCTGAGATTTGAACTCAGGACCTTTCCGATCAGAAGTCCAATTTCTTAACCACCAGATAGGTATTACTTACGGCTTATGAGGTGGAGAGCAGACTATCAGCCGGTGGTGTCAGTATTAAGAATTATAGACAAAACAGTACGGTATAATAAGACACAAAGAGATATAGTGTTACCAGCAGCAAGATTCAAAGGAAGCCCAAATCTTTCAATTTTTGTTCCTCAGAGGCCAGTATGTTGGAGCTCAGCGTTGCGTGTAGTCGGAATGAAATTAGCAGCGTGTTCTGAGTGAAAGTAGGTCAGTCGACTTGATGAGGATAACAGGATGCAATGACAAAGACAAAGAAGGAGGAAAAGGCTTTAGGTTGTATAGTGAAAAGACATGTTCCTCTCCAAGTTGTTACAGGTCCTATCGGGTGCGAATATAAACCACCAAAACATGCACAGGAAATTTCCAGGCATGGGTTAATAAATATGTCAGATTTATGACAGGATTGTGTTCTGTTTTGTTTAATTCTCTGACACATAGCTGTATTTTGTGGGCGAAAGTCTTGTCAGGCCTGGAGGCTGCCCTTTTAGATGTGGGCTATAAGAATGCAACCTTTCCCCCCAGACAGACAGAGTTTTGATTGTGTCGCTGAATGTCGAGACCCCATCAGTGCAGGAAAATATGGGAGATTCTGGTGTGGGTTACCAAAAGGTCTGAACTAGAAAAAATACACAACGACAGACGAATCTAGTGTCTGATTCTGGTCGTAAATTGCTTTTTTAGCATGCTGTAATGTTATACAAAAACGTGTATTGAATCTTCGGCTTTTGCTTTTTCAGATGGCCCGTTCACAGGAACCCCTCCCACATACGGTTACGATGCAGACCGGGCCGAAGAGCAGAGGCGTCACCACGATATCCTGCCCTACATCGATGACTCTCCATCGTCCTCGCCATACCTCAGCTCGAAGAGCCGCAGCAGCAGAGACACGCTGTCCTCTGGCTCACTCGAGTCCTCCAAATCTGTAAGTGTTGTAGATGAACGTGCAGGACACACAGACCACTGAACATAAACACAACATGCAGACGCGTATAGTATGCTAGGTCAAAATAGTACTGGAATAAACGGCGCACATACTTAAATACGGATTAGGAAAAAAAAAATGGTTAACTGAAAATTACAAAATGTCTGATAAAAAGCTGAGGCTTTATGCCAGTGGTGTTTTCTCCTTTTTTTTTACTCATTTTCTTAGTTTGTACAGTCACATCACGACCTACAACCACTCGACTTACGACATTTCGGAGATACGACGGTCACCTTTGACCAAAAATAAATAAATACAAATAAATAAATAATAATAATAATTATATATATATATATATATATATATATATATATATATATATATATATAAAAATTTTTATTTACTTTATTTGTACTATGTAAAAATAATGTAAATGTGTTTACAGTGCCTTTTTATGTCTGCGCCGTAACGCATCATAGAGTAGTCACTTTTCTCGACTTACGACCTGATGGACTTACGACAGGTTTTTCGCTCCCTATCTACGTCTTAAGATGGGGTCTACCTGTAAAGTGATTTCAAATGTTCTCGTAAAACACCTTTACAGAAATGTGAATAAAGATTTAGATAGAAGCCAAAGCCGGCAAGGAAAAACTCCCCAAGACATAATGAGAATGAAACATCTAGAGGTGCCAGAGAAACATTTGACTGAGCCGGTTCTCACACAGAGCATGATTACCTCATCTACTTAGCACTGTTTAGCATCAACTAAACTGAAGTAATACTTGATGCCTTTTTTGTTTTAAGTGAATGTAGTGATTTCCTTTTTTTTTTTTAATCATGTGAAAATATTATGTGTTCTGTTGGAAATTTTCAGGATCCTGTACGAGTACAAGAGCAGATATCATCAGATCCGCAGTTAATGAGGCGTTCTCATCCTAAGGACTTGTTTCTCAATGACGTTTGACTGTACATATTCATTTCTAAAAACAAAAAAAGACTTTACATACGAAGTCGAATTTCAATTCGAACCTTAACCCTTTTCGAACCCTTTCAGCCTTCTCGTTTGATTTCCCATGTTACATAATTAGATTGTACCCTTATAATCCTCTTTAATGGACCGTGATTAGGACTGACCGGAGCATTTGTGTTATCGGTTATAGAGGAAAGAGCTTGTTGTACAGATACCCGCTCTTAATTCTATTTACGCTTGAAAAATCGGCTGAATGCAATGCTCTCTTGATGGGAGGAGTAGTCTATACACTGTCTCAGTGATCATCCAGTGCCCACTGACCCCTGAATTCGGCTCCCACATGGCTTTTAATTAACACCGGCATGTAGACTATCTGTAACTCCTACTCATGCACATGAACATCAAGAACATGTTGATCTATTTTGTAAGGCCGGGTGTGTAATATCGCAGATTTACATGTCCGGAAAGGATCTTTAAAAAAAATAAAGCATGTGCATGGGATAAACTAGATGGAAGAATATAAAATCACACACAATCATATATCCAGTGAGTCCCTTTTTTCCCCTCATCATCCTTGATGAGATATCATCAGCTCCATTTGAGTCATTTTTTCAGACTCGTCGTGTCTCATCGTCCAGACAGCCAGAAACGCTTCGTATTAGTAGATTAAGTTTAATACTCACACACATTCTTTCTCTGAATTCCCCTCGTCTTGTTTTATTCGATCCTTTTTCTTATCGGTGCTGGAGAACTAAAATACTCGCACAGAGCTTGCTCTTGAATCAGACGAATGATCTTGTTGTTATTACTACATATTAAGTCTAAGGTTGGCTGTGTGTTGATGTTGTTTTTTTATGAACTCAGGACCCGATTATGAACCTTTTTATGAATTTTTTAATAAATTTGAGGATGAATTAAAGATGATAAATGTAGATATGGAAGGGGAATCCCAGAGGAGAGCAGGCTGCGCTTTCAATATCTGGAATAAACACTCGCTTTGTTTTAACATTAGAAAAAGATCTATAGCCAAACTATATATATATTTATTCCGTAGCTCTTTTAAATTCTTGATACTAATTGGTCAGTATGTTTAGCTATAGTAATAAATGTGTCTTTTCTATATTAACAATTTACACACAATTGATTACCGTGTAATCTATGCACAATGTTAATAGACTTTATTTAATTTAACATTTATGGAAGGAGTCTCCAGTGTTAGCTCTTCGAAAAACAAATGATAATTGGCAAAACATGCAGAAAAACAAGTAAACTCGAATATCCTATGATTTACGTTTGTGTGTAATGGTGTTTTATTTCTGTGTTCAGGCCGACCTGGACCTAGAGAAAGGCCTGGAGATGCGCAAGTGGGTTTTATCTGCAATTCTGGCCAGTGAGGAGGTCTACCTCAGCCACCTGGAGGCGCTGCTGCTGGTAAGACCTCTTATTGCATGTCCTTTGTGTTGTTCTTCAATATTTGGATTATGAGCAAAATTTTGAGATTCTTTGTGTAATTTTGGTTTTAAAAATCTAAATAAAATGTAGGTTTGCAGCTTGTGGATGTTATACTGGCAACTATAAGCTTCCCATCTGAACTTTTAGACTTTAGTATAATATAGTTGATTTCCAAAATTAGTGAAAATGGAGTTATTATAAGAAATATGAGGTTCCTGACACATTCAACTGCACTTACCGTTATTCAGTTATTCATTATTATAGGCCAGTAATACTACTGCATGTGTGTGTGTGTGTGTGTGTGTGGCACCGGGGTAATGTAAAATTTTCGTTTGATCTCATGCTTGGATTTGATATTAAAAAACTTGACAATCTTCTATCTAATTTTCATAGAAAGTAGCATGGACATAACAGGAAGACTTAAAAAAAAATAAGTCCACATTTATACATTTATAACATCTGTAGAATCCTAAATTTCTTGGGCAAATCAGGGGAAATTAAAGTTTAGGCATAAGTTTAAAGTTTAGGCATAGACCAGGCATTTCAGATCTCAAGATTTTGTGAATTGATATTTATGCTGTAATGACGCTAGTTAATAAACCAGCACAATCTGATTTGTTGAACGGTATATACTTTTTTTTTCCCTCTCAGCCTATGAAACCACTGAAAGCCGCAGCCACCACATCCCAGCCGGTCCTGACCATCCAGCAGATCGAGACCATCTTCTTTAAAGTGCCTGAGCTCTACGAGATCCACAAAGAGTTCTACGACAACCTCCTTCCGCGAGTGCAACAGTGGAGCCACCATCAGCGTGTAGGAGACCTCTTCCAAAAACAAGTGAGTCACTTTCCCCTTGTCTTCGATCGGAGGTTGATTGAAAGTGACCGAACCACCTTGGGAAAATCTTCAAGTCAGCGGACGAAGTAACCGAATCCAGAACAAGCGAAGTTTCACATCGATTGAAAAGATTCTGTTCCTCTACAACCCACTGTTTCTGAATCTCTTAAAGACTAGCAACTTTCAATTCACTTAAGGTTATGCTATAGTATGTGCTGTGTCTGCAGTACGCACAGGGCCGTATGGTGGCACGTTGTCACAATGCCACCTTCTTCACCCAGGCACCTCGGGCACATGAAACACTGCGCGTTCAGGGAGAGGCCTATAAATAGAGTCATAGAGTACACGGACCGTGAATCCCCCGATCTCTCCATCTTCACTTTTCTCGCTTCATTTCACTCTCTCACTTTTACTTTTAATCTGGATGCTTTGTGTCGAGATTAGTGTCCTCATTCTCTTTGTCAGGGCAGATTGTACAAAAAAACTCTATCCTACATTTATTTGTTTGTTTATTAATTTACCCCTTAAGGCAGAAATATTGAATCTTTTAATCATGGGTCTCCCTTCATAGTCTTCCCAATATCTCCATTTTAGGCTTCAACTTTTTCTTAAAAAAAAAGCCAAAGGTGCTGTTTTGACGTTTTTTTTTTTTTTTTTATAGTCATGGAAATTATCCTCCTGTTTACACTGCTAGGTCTATTTCACATCAATACCCACAAAGAGTTTTCGATCTTAAAGCTTGCAAAGGATGAAAAACGAACCTTGACGCACATAAATATGCGTCATGTTTTTCACAAATGATTCAAGGCCATGACACATTAGGGTGTTCTGTTCATTAAAGAGAAGTACAACCATGTAAAAAATGTGGCAAATAACTCGTTTTAAATCAACCTTTTTTTTTTTCTTTTCGTAAATGTGCCATTATTTAAAGGTGCCCTGTTATTGAAACAGGGTTTACAATGTTAATGTTAAGTATTAATACTGTAATTAATTTACAGTATTAAAAACAGTATTAATAATGTAAATTAATTACAGTATTAATACTAAACATTAACATGGTAAATCCTGTTAATGTTAAGTATTAATACTGTAAATTAATTTACACGCAAAAATGCCGTTTTGTTAATTTACAGTATTAATACTGTTAATTAATACTGTAAGTAATAATCTGAATTATTTTGTAGAAATTTCAAATCTTTTTTGTAAGCTATAGCAGATTCGATTTATTATATCCAGAACTTTTGGATTTTTTTTACTGCATTATTCCTATGAAAATGACTGAAAGGCACAATTTTGTAGAAACCTGACCATAAGATTGGTATGTGCTTATTTCTAAACATCTCATTCCACATTTATTCCGCATTTGCCGTTATAATAACCTCCACGCTTCCTGGACAAGGTATCACTAGATTTTGGAGTGTGCTTGTGGAGATTTGTGCCCATTCAGCCATAAGGGCTTTAGAAAAGTCAGGTAGTGATGCAAAAACGCTCCAGCGTTCCAAATCATCCCAAAGGTTGACCTCAATAAATAGGGTTGAGGTCAGAGCTCTATAGCAGGCAACTCAGGATCGTCCACTCCAGCCTGTATAAAGCATATCTTCATTGAGATTGCTTTGTTCACAGGAGGCATTGAAATGTCGAAATCCTAACCATGTCCAAAGATATCTTATACAATTCTGTGCCTCCAAAATTGTTGTAACCAATACCTTTGTCTGTATAGTGTTATGTGTGACAGAGAACACTATTTGTGACACACGTATGCTGCATCTCTACAGTTTAAAGTAAGGCTTGGCATTAGTAGAGGAGCTGAGGGTCATTTCCAGTCATATTTGACATATGTTCCTTTCGTTATGAGGCAGTTTGTGGAGGTGGAGTAGATAACCAAAACGTCCTGTCAGCAGCAGATAGCACGGCTGCCTGATGTTTTACTGTTCAGCCTCCATTGTTAGCTTGTATATTGTATTACTTGATCCTCAACCCAGCCCAACCCTCAGCCCGACTTGATCCTCATTCATACACTGTCACACAGAAGTGATCTTACAAACTTTTCAGTATGTGTAGTAAAGTGCCACAGCTTGTGTTCATCTGAGGGCAGACTCAGTCGGAGAGTCTACTGAGCCACACGTTCTGCTCTGTGCCCTACACAGATTATCACAGAGGAAGTTCTTGAGATTCTCACTAAATATTGATTTTGGCCCGAAGCAGCCGTTCCAGCTCAGCATGGATGGGATTGTGGGTACCTTCTCATTTTCTTTTGCTTTTAGCCCTCCAGTGATGGTAGGAGACCGTTCAGCTAGAGTTCGGTTTTAGAGTATGAATCAGGTCTGTGTTTGGGCCAGACAGGCTGGGTCATGGTAAGGTGAAACTGATGCCTAAGGGTTGTGATATTCTCTTCCCAAAACCTTTTCCTTAGACATTCCACAAAAATGTTTAAAACACTTCAAGGCTTATAAACACTTGCACTCTTCCTCTTATCAAGAAATCAAGAAATGCTTACTCTATTTAAATAAATTATATACTAATTATACATTAGAAGTGTGTTTATAACTGTATGCCTCATTCTGCCTAGCATATACCTGTATACTTACTTATGTATACTGTAGTTCTCATTAATTCCTGACTGTGATTGGTAAGAAAACAATGAATAATCTTCTATAATAGTGGCTCATGATGGTTCCAGTTATAATTCAATGATTAACACATTATTGTTTGTATAGTAGCAGTTTGTTCACAAGTGGACAATCTATATTTTATATATATATATATATATATATATATAATATTGAT